>JABASC010005023.1:0-10880 GCA_019776185.1 Plutomurus gul
GAAAGTGTGCATTTTAAGGGAAAATATTTAATAATTTACTCTAAACTAAACTTACATTGGAACTTCAATTTTCGCGGAAAATTGAAGAATTTAATCTTGTGAAAAAAATCGGTGGACTCATGCTGAAAAATTAAAATCCAAAGAAAAAATAATTTGATTCTGATTATAATCAAGTTGCGTGAAACACCCTATTGTAAGGGGGATTATAGAACTTATGGTTTGAGAAATTTTTCATTACCAGATTCATGTTTCAAATTCACATTTAGTTTTAGCAGTAATACAACACGAAACACGTGGCATGAACGACGTTTCCACTGTGTCATTATTGAGTTCAGTCATTTCATGAATTAGTGCTTTCGGTTGTTCTTAAAGGTAGCTCGAAAAGATACTTTTAAAACTGTCACCACTCGTAATGTAACATTTAATTAGCATTATATCATTATATGTAGTTGTGTACGTAGCTTTTTGCTACTTACATGTACCTGTGTACACAGACTATCTACTTTAAAAATATATTTTGGAGCAAGATACTAATATTAATAATTTAATTTTATGCAAAATTGTACCAAATTAATTCAATATATTTACCTGCCCAAGTAGTATTAGTAAAGTAAGTGTAAAAACTATCAGGCAATAATTTCTTATGCTACTACGTTTGTCTTATTCAAATGTTTCATAAACGATCTTTCAATTGATCACAATGATATAAAAAATTGTATTAGAATCTTGATCCCACTGATTTATCTAGACTAACCGTTTGAAGCATTTTTTGTAACTAGTACCTTGTTTATTCTAACCTTTCTTTACTAGTTCGAAATATATTAAACGCAAAACGTATATACGTAATTATAGTATCACCAAAGTAGCAGCCGTGAGGATAGAGCCTTCAATTCTCTTCAAAGCATCTCTGGTCTCTTGCCTCGTGCCCCTTTTCAGCAAAATTACCCCTTTTAAATGCAGGGTGATTTAGAATTTCGCTTTGATAAAACTTCTACAAATTATTCGCATAAATTACAACTTTAAAGTTGTCTGTACACTTATATTGCATCACCTATTATTTTGTTGATTTTGATGATGAGTTGATTGTGTTTCATCGTATTTTTAAGTGGTCAAAATTACTTACAAGGTTTTGCTAGAAAAGCGGTGCACCACCGATTTGACTGCATCTTTACAAATTTAGCGTGGGAATTTATGGTGCAACAAGCCCTTGCTAACCTGTCCACTCTGTCCACTTCCACATTCGGTTTGGTCAATGAAGAATGATTTCATGGAGTTGGTGGACACGTAAGAAATGCACAACAAAACCATAATGAATTATGAGCACACACGGTTTAGCTACAATTCTATTACACAAATTAGCTATGGTACATAAATATAAGCGCTGTTCATTAATTGCTTATAGAGAGAATTGGTGAGTGAGAGCCCCATCAAAGGAACATGAGATGAGTGCACACAGACAAACCATTGCAATTGCAGAAAATTTACCTAGCGTGATTTGTGTGATTGTTAGCGTGGCTTTTGCTATTTCGCAATGGTCACGGTGTTGTGATTTTAGAGTGTTCTGTTCGCATCTCCTTAGTACTAAAGCTTTTCTACGTTTTGTAAGCTGTGCAGCCGTACCCCAAATACTCCTCTAAATATTCTACAATATTCCTTGTAAATATATTCGTTTATTCCTTTGGCTGCAGTCATCTCAACCACTTACGTAAACTGACAGCCTCACGGCATCTACTAGGATCATCCATTATACGACGAATGTACTTTGTGTGTCATTGCTGAATTTGAATAGAAAATTAATTTGTTATACAAATTATATAGGGAGCCGGTGACCAGCCCAAGACCAGACAGTATTTGATCTGCAAGTAAACGTAGATTTATTATTGCATTAACCACTGAACAGCAGATTACAATAACTGTCACATTACATTTGTGCCGCACTTATGTCATTTTATTCTTCTTTATTGTTTAAACGTTCTCGTTACAGCGAGCGTGGATAATGCTTCATGCGGGGCCACTCAGATGCGGAGACTAAAAAGGGGTCTCTTCCCTTTCCTGTCTGGTTTACGTCATTCAGCACTTGTGAGAAGCGTAAATTAGGGAAGAATTTACCTGAGGTTGGTTTTCGGACCCCTGCAAATTATTACAACACTGATAACAAGTGAATATGCTGAGCAGTAACCATTAGCACTCTTCCTGCTAATAAGATGGCTCACATGAAGACAGATACATTCACTCCTTATTTCCTTTATCAATTAGTCATAAGATAGCCGTGTATAACAAAAAGCGTTCCACAGCCAGTGGACATACGATTGTAATAATTCCAAAGATTTTACATACTTTGGTAAAATGAATAATGTGTTTGATAGACTTGTTATGCAACGAAGTGTGTATTAATTCTTAAAAGCTTACCGTGCGAATTATACGAAATCACCCGTAAGCTCCGGAGATGCTGCGACTCGAATTGACTTGTATACTATCACATAGTAAAATGTATGACGATTATTCTGAGCTAAATGCGTTTAATGACTAAAATGACAAAGTGGTTTGGTTTGTCTCCATCGCTTTACTTAATAAAAAAAAGTTGGTAAATTCCGTTTGTTTACGTCTTTTGGTTGACAATACTTTCATTACTCGCACTACAAGATGGAAATACCTGTAATTTGTTGTGAGCTGCGGTGTCGTGCATCGGCCAAGCCAAGCAGCCAGGCCAAATCAAAGCAAGTCACGTCACGTCAGTCTTGTCAACGTGGCCAAAATCAGTGCTATCAGACTTTTGGAGATGTAAAAGTGTATGTAAAAGTGTGATGGCTGCTTTGCCTTGTTGGAATTGGTAAAGTTTAAGTGAATGCAATGTAATAGTAATGTGAGTGAAGAATTATGCAAACGACGCTGCTGCAGTTGCACATTTATTATTTATTACAATGATAAATACGTTGAGTCAAGTTGGAGGCATACAAAACCGTCTTTTATGGGACAATCACAAAGTATTTGTATTATTTACTTACTACTATTATAAACGCACAATCATACAAATATTATTATCATCGCTTATTACATGTAAGAATGTGAATTATGGAGGAGCATGAGGTGTATGTATAATACAAGTCTCATCGAGCCTAGGCCAACAATTAAGCCCATTTTAGATCGTTTATGTAGTACTGTGTATTAAAAAGTTAATGTTCGTAGGAAGGTGACTCTCCCCGTAGCTGCACACTTATATTTATTATCTCTGTTTCATTTAGATGCACTAAAAGTAGACAATCACACTGTAAAGCATAGTTAATGCATTTCTTTGCATCCCTCCTCTCTGTCTGTGTGTTTGTTACATGAAAAAGAGTTAATAGTGTCAACGTCAAGTCGTCGACCTATTTAGACTCACTCACTCGCTGATAGTGACCATTTTACAGAAACAAGTCTCCGTCGTCCCATATACTGCACTAACTACGTGATTTAAATACCAAGGAAAATCTCGTGTCACTTGTTATATAACTAAACACTCTTGTTGGCCAGCCCTATATTACTTGCCTTATTAGCAGACGGTAATATGTGGTGATTAGGAACCGTGGCTTTTTTTTACATGACACTGTTTATACAAGTAATAAATCTACCTAATTCCATTAAAAATACTAATTTTCATTCAGATTGAACGTAAATGTACAAGGAGAGTTTATACAGAGGATTGTATGTATATATCCTTCTGTGTGTAAATATTCTTTATTAATGGAAGAAATGCGAAAATATGACACGTTTTTTCTACTATTTACATATGGACTGTCCAAATGTAATTGTAAGCATCTGACGACTGAAGTTATACACAAGCCTCTACTGTCTACTACCTTCACACTAATATTATAGATATGCATAGGTTCCCTTGATATTAAATATTTAGGTAAATAATCGATAAATTAACTTCAGAAAGAGGCAATGGGTCTGCGGAGTGGATTTGAATGGTAGGAAAGTGAAAAATTAGAAAAGAGGATGGTAGGTCCTTATCTCGTCTATCGTTACATGATGTGATACATAAATTATTAAGGACGATTTGCAAACACTGACGGAGAGTAAAACCTTTTCACTCTCTTTCTGAGCCGAGTACTTGAAGAAACTACAAGAAGGAGCAAGCGAGAGATGTTGTCGACGAATAAGGCGTCACGGTCATGCTACAACATTAAACTCTATTCATTGAAGCACAAGTAACTGATTGCACACAGAAAGTTCTCATCCTTCAATATAAATTCTAATCAGAAAGATATGTTGTAGAATCTCCCAGCACTGCACAGAGTATCTCCTCCGTAGCACAATAATAAACTGTCTTCTATATCTGTAAGTGCACGAATGTAACTAAATACATTATTCTGATTGCTGTATCTGTGCACTTGTAAACGAACCCAACATGAATCGTAAATTCCACACACAACCAGATATAATATGTACATGCATACAATAATAATATGCTTATAATGAATTTTTACTTGCATCTACCGTAACTTTTCCTATCTTTGCGTATGTAATATTATATTTGTAGATGTAGGGGAATGTTTTAGCGTTGGGATGATTAATTGCAGCATTAAGATTGATATAAATGTATATAAAATTGTCATCTGATTATGCACGCACAAAGTACGTACAAGTACTCTTAAAGTAATTACGAAGAAGCAACTGTGTGTACAAGGCAGAGTGACATGCATAAAATGTATAATAGCTACCAGCTACGTGTACTACGTATCGTTTATATGTAGAGCAATGTATGATTAATAATACAGAGTTAAGAGATGGTTAATTAATACCACCGGTAAGTTTGACGTTACAAGAAATTCGGTTAAAACACGATAAAGATGATGAATCACTCTCTTGACAATACATTGAATATTAATATTTAAATGTGTGAAACGACTCCTACTCTATTGTTCGTCATTCATTAAATTGTATGCTATTCTGGAACTAAAGACTATGAACTAGAGATCGAACACTGCAGTTGAGTTGTGAAATCAACTGCTACACATTAACTTACAGATTTAAACTACACAAAGACAATAATTAATATTACTTACTATCTAATTCTGTTATGCCTGTCAGTATTCTGAATGAACGAGAGGTTGTATGTTAACAGTAAGGTACTTTAAGTTGAAAACGATTCCATGACGGAGATTATACATAGCAAATACAATTATTACACTCGAGTTTTCTTTAAAAGTTACGCTTAGTTTAATAGAAAAAGTCATTCTGCAATCTTTTACTAATGTCCATTAGTTTTTGTACAATGATAAAATCTGTAACTTCCTATGACGCTATATAATCATCTGTATGATATATTTATATTTCTACTAAATTAACGTAAAATTATAATAGGAATATGAATCTGATTTGAAAAGCATTGAACAAGTAGGTAATACAGTTAAGCCATTTTTCTATCTCTTTTAGAGGAAAATCAATGAAACGTTACTTTGGGCTTTGACCGCATCCCCACGTTCCTTGGTGTATTGGAAAATATGGAAAGTAATTCCCCACAATGAAACGTTACTTTGGGCTTTGACCGCATCCCCACGTTCCTTGGTGTATTGGAAAATATGGAAACTAATTCCCCTCGATTGGAACACCATGCAAAACTAATACCTACTGTATTAACGGTATTTACCGGACAAGCGTAAACATCCTATAATATTATGTCTGTACAATATATTATTTGCAATAATTTCTATTGATTAGTAATTGAGTTGCAGTCAAACTAGCACGCCTGATGTGATGGAGCCTCCGTAGATTTCACTGTCGACCAGGGAAGGCGCACGAGGTTCGTGGTCATCATCTCTATTCAAATGACTCTCTCCTCCTCTTCCTCCGCCCCCCTCTGTCTCATCCACCATGCCCGCGTTAACGATCCCCTCCCGACTTCTGCGTCCTCCCTCCTCTCTAGCCCTGCAAATTACAAAGTTCTGCAATTAATTCTGTTGCAGCAATCCAATACATGTNAGTAAATGAAGTGCAACGGGAAATTGTGTGGAAAGGGACACTCTTCTTGTGAAAATTTTTATGGCAGGACATGTGCTTTAATGGTATTTTGGATGTGCTTTACATGTGTTCATTCTTCATGCCATTCTGTTGGGTGAGAGTGGAGGTTTTTTATTTTTACAGTACGGATTACCTATTGTCATCTTAAAATTCATCTTCCTCTTCAACATCATCATCATCGTAGTATAAGAAATATTCACTTCTATCCGAGCAGCTTGAAATGTATTCAAGTAATTACACACATCATTCATAAATAAAATTGTTTGTGTACGCGTAACACGTACAGCAATTAAACGACAATTTTTAGCATTTTGATTGCGTGAGGTTTTGAATTGTTCCTGATTCATCATGAAAACAAAAGGAAATACTTTTCAAAGTAAAGCACTTACTCGATACCGGAAGTTAGAGATTCTTCTGGATTTTCCTGCACCGGAGAGATTGGCGAATCATTGGGTCGACCTACCATAGTCAAGTGATACGGATGAGGAGTACTGTGACCGTTCGGACTAATTTGTAAAGGCAGCATACCTGCACTGCCACTGAGATCATTCACCGCATCTGCAAATATTCCACAAGCAAGACGACAGGTTAGCAATCAAGCTTAACCGAAGGGCGTTAGAATATACTTAACTAAGGTGTGGCATGCTGTACGTTATATATGAGAGAAATGCTTGCGGAGGTTAACTGCGTGCTAATTGTTCAAAATGTGTATAATAATACCTACATTGTTAATTATGTACAAACAGAATGTACAATGCAAATACATTGTACATGTACATTGTACGTGTACAGTGATATGTGTACACGCACCAAGTTGCGCATGGGAAATTATATTGTTTAATTACACTAATTACATAATTGCCTTATTTGAGATTTTAGGGAAAACGATATTATCACAAAATCCAGAGCTGCTGCAAAAGTATTGGCATTTTTATTAGCCGCGTACGTGCATTAAGGAAGGTGTTTAAATGTGTTAACTAATATATATATTTTTTGATTAACTAAATATTAAAAATTGTTAAGCATAAGGAAGTGGTATTCGAAACAGTTACATTTTGAGTGTATTGTTCGTGTGATGCTAAAATGGGCAGCAAAAATACAATGCTAGAAAAACTAGTACTCTCTATGGAATTAGGCATTACTGTAACTAGAAATAACTCTAAGCAGTCCAGAAATGAGAAATACTGCAACAAGATTTGATCAAATTCATATAAAAATCGAGACACGAGTTGTTAGAGGTAGTGGAACGTAACCACAGGGCAGAAGCCAGCAGCATTGTATGCTGTGTAATACAATGCACTGTGTAGTAGTATGTATGTATGAAAGTGCAAATTGTAGATAGAGGTAGTGAATGAGACTCCACTCATAGTTATAACGTTGGGAAAACTTTACAGAGTTGTATTACACAGTGACAGACAGACGGCCTACCTATATGTACGTACGTAATCAATTCACGTCTCAGTAACCAGTAGTACAATACACAGAGCTATGATTATGTAAAACGAGGCAATAACTCACTAATTGTTAGATAAACAAAAGGAACAAATGTACAAGTAATGAGCTGACCTTGATGAAAGTACGGTAGTTTTTCCCCGTATTTGAGTTCATGAACATGACCCAAATTGTGGAGATTTTCCGAAGAGTTGAGCACTTTCTTCGTGTGAGTCACATATTCCCCCTGCAGTTGTAGCGGATGGATGCTATGCTGATCATTTCCTCCACCGTTGTTTATCGGATTCTCATTGTCTGAGCCCGAATTACCCGAACTCCTCCCACCGACCGCAGGTCTGACATCTGCATCACAAACCACAAGACGTGACTGCTCTGACATATAATTTTCCCCGCATACAATCACACAACAACAACAACAACACTACAAAGCCTTTGTCAAATTGCCAAAGCAAAATTATATTGCGTACACGATCTAAAAACAAACACATTAAATAATGTTAATTAGCGACTACCAGGGTTTGGGTTGTATAATGCAACGAAGGAATTATTTGCATAATTAACTTGAAAGTGAGAACGAAGGAATGAAGGCGACAAAGTAAATGAACCAAGCAACCAATTAGTAGCGATATAATAAATTAGTAGCAGAAAATTACTGCAGCAGAAGTCCCGATAGGTAGGCGGAGAGCAGATATTTGGAGTCCAATTCGTAGAGTATAACCGGGGCAAAGCGGGCAACTTTGCAGATCGAACATGTAAAGTGGAACAAGAGGCTGAAACGTGTTTATTCCGACCAGGAGAATCTGTCACCAATTCTAGCGTGGAAACCATACGATAATTCCCGTAACCATCCACCGCTAATTAAGTTACACCAACACCCTTCATTAGTACAAGTCATTAAATAACTACGTACTAAATGCTTTAAGAATTCCAATGATTACATAATTAATGTAAGGAGCCCAAAAACAGTTGAATACGTAAATGTTCAAATGTGGCAAATTTAATATTTCCCCGAAGCCACGGAAATGAGAAGCTTATGGGAAATTAATGCACTTACCCAAAGTGGCGTTTCGAACGTGACCATTGCCGGTGGCTTCATCCTCATCTGAAGAATGAGAAGACGCCAATTCAAGAGTGTGGTCACCATCTGAGCTCCCGTCTGAATTCGAACGTTTTCGCGTTCGCTTTGGATAGGATTTCCGCATTGAATCCACCGTGTCATTTGGCCCTGTGTTTAATAATTTAAAAGTATTCAAGGTTCTCTAATTTTGTCATCAGTACAGAGAATTAGCATGCATTATAAGCATGTACACCAACGATACATCTAAAGGACATCTCTAAAAATGGTTTACTTTTACTAAAGGATATTCTTTTAATATCTCCACGAAAACTTGAAGCATGCAGATAATTGTTGTGATTGTAACGTAAATAAGTAGTAGGGGTATATAAAAACATGATACTAAAAGAAATACTTTTTTAGTGAGAAAATTGACATCCTTCTTTCAGCAAATTCTTTAGTACGCAATTTGTCGCAGATTTACAACAGAAATTCCTCTTGCAGAAGAAATTCATTTTCATTAATCGTAAAATTAAGAATGATGTGGCTATAGCATAAGGTGAGACATTGAGCCAAGATATTTAACAGCTCAAGAAGCAGAGCACCAGTAGTCCTTGACCTAACCACTTAAACTCACTATTTCTCATACACATACTCTTACTTACTCAACTATTAAACGCTATTATAATTATTATTACCTCTCTACAGACAGCTAGTAGTGTAGATCGTTCTTATAGTTCTCTATGGCTTTTGCACTAAACATAAGCTGATGCTGCACAGAGATATGCATAAGGATCGTTACTGATTAATAATAAGCTAGTGAAGTCGTGTACGGAATAGCACACTTACACAGCAATTCAAATTACTTAGGCATATTTATGGGTGAGTGTGCTCTTATCGTTAGAGCCAGCAGATTTTTAGCTCTTGGGCTAAAGTGCCTAAAACTTTATGTACGCCTGGCCAACTGAGTTCAATTCAAGTGCATGTAAACTTAATGCTAAGATAATGAGATTTTCTAGCAAAAAAATTCATGTTGAGGAGAATATTACACAGAGATATTATCTGAACGATAGTAAATAATAAAAATGTATTGCCAACCTCGAACGAAGCGTGTAGCGTCCATGCCTTTACCCCCGTAAGTATGGAACCCATCGCTTCTGTACGGACTGCTTGAAGTTTTGGTGGTGGACCTCGATGTCGTGGATGCTGTTGAAACTCCCAAGGATCGAACCCCTCGGAACATGTCCTAATTGTTCATAAAATAATAATTTCATTGACCGGGATAATTTTAAATATTAATACCATACTTTAAGCTGCACTTATTATTAAGAAAAATTATATTGTACTAACCCTTCTGAGATCGTCGCTTCTCAGCCCCATATCACTTCGATACGCCAGAGCTGACCGCTACAAATCACATCCAATAATACAAAACAATTAGTAACCACTGTGTAACTAATGTGTTCTCCTATAGCCTACATATGTACATACATGTGTTAATAAATAGTTTACTATAATGGGTAGTAGAAATAGGAGAGTATTTTTTTTTAAATAAATGAGCGTAAACGAGAATAATTTGCTCAAACTATATATCTATGATGCAATACATGAAATTATTAATATATAATAGGCAGCGATAATGCGAATTTGATGGTGTGTACCGAAATATTTGACGGCTGGGTATCGTCTCGGCTGCCAAAGAATCCTGCTGCACGTATAAATAAACTCTCTTTGACTCTTTGGTTGAGGACGCAATAGCCGAGCGCAATGTAGAGACCCAGCATTGACACAACGGCCGCTATTGCGTATTGCCACAAGGAACTTCGCTCGTTAGCTCCCAGAAGACATAAAGTCCACACCATTCCGCAAATTGGAAGAAGGGTCAAATCCATCCAAAGCAAAGTCCTGCAACATGCAATGTTAATGCTTATATGTCTACATTGCGACATATTAATGCATGAAGAAGAAGTTGAACGAGTCCAGTTACATAATTCATCGACTTACCTCATGTTTCCTGAGTCAACGACTGAGTCTTTAAGCGTAAAAGCTGCTCTGACAGCTATAAGGAACGTAACAAGAGTAACGAGAACACATAAAAGTATTGGCCCCACCATCCCCCATACAATTCCTTCGTGGACGGACAACCAACAGCTAAAAGTAGATAAAACGATGCATCAATACATTTTCATTGAAAATCTTTGTGAAATTTTCTTCGTGTACAAGTTTTGCGCGGAAATCTTACAAGAAATTGTTTCCATAATGGTGAGCTCTGATTCCCAAACTGAGAGCAACACAGAGCAGGGGAAATGCATATCCCAGAGAAAAGTAAAAGAGAGCGGAACCATGATTGACGTCTCTCATTTCAGTGAAC
>JABASC010005024.1:0-10879 GCA_019776185.1 Plutomurus gul
TCCAACAAAAACCAGTAGAAATCACAATTTTTCTAGTAACGGACCTGGTTTTTAGTATATATTTAGTACATAGTAGATGTACATGAGTGAGTCACCAGAAATAACTAATACTATTTAGGTACCTGACAAATTCATAGACACAGTCCATGTTGTTGGGGTAATTTCTGGGGAAGTAGGGTGTATTGATGGTGCCCTTCCTTTCAGTGACTTGTGTGTAACATGGTGTATCTTGAGGGTATACTCCTGGAATCAGAGTGATTGGTGGATTCCAATAGAGACCGTGACGACAGTCACTCAGTAATTTGTAAGCAATACGGAATCCTTTAAATTCAGTATCGTTGTCACTGTGTAAACGCAAGCGGAATGCATCCGCGTCGCTGTTGAATGGATAGTCATCTTTTCAAACAGAAAGTAACAAAAGTAATAAAAATATTATTCAGTTTATAACATTCAATTGTACATAAGCGCCGCGATTGTCCATTACATTAAATTCAAGTACTCTTCCTGACATAATTTCTATGACAATAATGTTCCAATACGTGTAATAAAAATAAACTCACAGGAGGTCGCCGACATGTTTCCACAAAATCTGGCTCCTCCTTCGGGAACACATGAATCAACTGACAGCCAGTCTCTTTTGCAAAATCCGTCAGTGTCAGCCTCTTCCAATTGAAACTGCTCAACTATTTATATCAAAAGCAACAACAACTGCGATTCATAATTTCTTAATGTGTTTTTATTTCAGCCCAAAATTACATCTATGTATCTACTATGCTAATAATAATTGTTATTATTTTTCTTTGAATATCATTTATCCGATAATTTCACTTTTTCATGAAGTCAGAGTGCAGAAAACAGCAACCGGAAACGCACTGTAAATTTACAGGCCTTCTTTTGTCCAAATTGGATTTAATAATAAAGTTTAACTCACATGTAAGACGAAGACCACAATACTCGTCGTTGAGTCTGGCGATATCATAAATGCAATTGAGATGCGAAGGGTAGTCTTGAGGAAAGTTGGGTGATGTAATGGTGCCCTCCTCATTTTCACTTATTGTGTGACACCCAGACAAAATACCTGTGACAACAAATAAATTGACATTCAGAAAATCTAATACGCCCAGAGTCCTAAAAATATTCAGATAGAAACGATACGGCAGAACCCCAGCCCCCGTTAAATACTTTTTTGTGGCGACGCGCCTGGAGATTTGAACCAACATTTCATTAAATAAACCAAAACCAAAGAAAAAAGTTGGATGACTCTTTTACAAGCTCAAAAAAAGCAAAACCCATGAGCTAGTTTTCATAAAGAACCCTGGGTTTTCCCATCCCTGACCTAACAGCAACACAAATATATATAATAACTATAGTTGTGGACGATATTGACAATGACACTTCATCAACGTGGAGAGACAGACACGAAATACCTTTGCACACACATTGCTAATGAATTCGAGTGCTTCGTGGTCGTGACATTATCGACAGAATCTTGAAGACGTTCACTTAAAGCACCAACATTTCCTTTGACAAAGCCGGAATCCTATTGCCCTACGAGGCTACGTAGCTATCTATGCACTGAGCTAATGTTTATTTTAAAATGTACGAATCCTGAATCATTTCTAAACTTTGTCCTATGTATATACTGCAGTGGCGTATCCAGGGGTAGGGCCGTCAGTCCCCAGATCTACACATTAACATAGAAAGGATAGGAAGTTGGGGTTGGGCGATGCAAAGTGAACACAGAAAGCATAGGGCTGAGCTCCCCCCAAATACATTTCTAGATACGCCACTGATGTATTATGCGTGCATGCAACAGAAGAAGCACTACCAACCCCAAACCATTGTATCGCATTTTTCCTTTGTTAAGAAATCTGCCGTAATCAATTTCTGATAATATATTGTTATGTGGCCATTTATTATTATTAGCTATGATGCGCCGCACGGAAAAATAGTCACCACCAGCAATAAGAGTACCTACACAGCAGCTCTTAATCTGCAATCACACCTGCGTCTAAAGTAAATAAATAAATAATACTTTCTGTGTAGCAGCTTTTCCACCACGATCCTCTTTGAGCTGATTGCTGATAAAGAAGTCGTCGTCGTGGCTGAACTGGCTGCTTATTACATCCGATCACTTTTGGCCACAGAAACGTGCAAATCCAATCAGTGAACTGTGTAACACACTCATGTGTCATCATGTCGTCTCATCAAAAATCTTTTTTCTTCTTCTTGCATGCCTGCAATTGCCTAAATTAGTTGGAACCTCCATTTAAAGATGAGCACGTCATCGGTGCAACTTATTTCTCACAGAAATATTGATTCATCGGAATCAACGAATCACTCTTTTGTATATTTTGTGTACTTATGTACATATTAAATAACAATGTTTTAATTGTTTGTCAAGAAATTTAATTATAGACAATGATGTGCCCAAATGGTGATTTTTCATGCAAAGTTCAATGTTGCAACTAAGAACTAAGCCTAACGCACAGATTACGCATTAATTGTATTACTCAAAGTTTGCTTGAAATCTTTTGTGCTCGTTCCAATAAACTCAATTGAATGGTTGGTCAAGTTAGGGAAATATTTTTGTCCATTAGTCATCTAGATTCGCTGTTTTGTCATTATGCACTGATAATTATGCTACTTTCTCATACATAATTTATTCAATTTATGGAAACACATAATTGAAAGTATTTATTCTCAATGTAAATATTTGTCTTACTAATTACGACAATTTCGGAGCGAATTCTGCGAACCAAGATATTTGTATAATGTAGGTAGAGTGAAAAAACTAATGGTGTTACATTGTTACAATGTGACCTCTAATAATATTTTATTTTCCATACACGTAAGTAATATGATTATATTTATTCGGCAGATGTTTCATTTCATGCACGCACCTAATAGTACACACAGTACATATGTAGTACACAGTAAATTGTGTACGTATCGCCCTTCCCTCAAGATGTTCAACTTTTGTATTGAGTCTATAAGTCTAGACTGCAGACTAATCATAATTATTCACTCAGGTACAGTCTCTATGGAATTCAGTTTCTATTTCTATTCTCATGTACAACAAATGAGTTAACAATTGTTACACTTGCACTTTGACAAGACAAGGAAAGACACCAGGCGCCACACCTGGAATGTGCACATTTCCATTTCTATGATTGTCCGTGGGGATACAGCAGATGAAAGGAAAACGGGAGGAAGATCATCTCTGTCCACTCAAGTCAGTCTCTCTCTCTCTCTCTCACACACACAATCAGTGAGCTGGTAGATTTCTTTCTGTGCTCTTTATTGTTATTACCGGTAAGTAGTACAGCAGCTGCTTTGCCCAATACAATGCAAATTTTCATTCTTTGGAAGAATCATTCTCGTCATTGTGGAAAAGCTTTTTTATAAATGTTTTTTTAATCATTTTCAAAACAAATGTCCGTTTCTATTCTGGTGAGGGATCATACTTTAATGACGTCATGAAAATCCCACGGTACTGACTCCCCCCGAATAGTGCCATACTCATAACATTGAACGTCGTCGTTTTCAAGACTCCCCTCGGGTAAACGGCGATTTTGTTGACTTCATTATTGTCTCTAATGGCCCCCTCCCCTATAGGTCTAAAAAATTCATAGAAAGAAAAGGAGGGGCCGGGCGGGGCTAAGTTAACATAGACAGGATGGGGTTGATGCTTTTTCTAAATGCGCCACTACTGAGGGCTAAAGAAACCCAGACAAAAGTATGATCTACAAAAAATCCAATGTAAAAGGTACTTGGAAATGAGAATCAGAAACATCGTATAGGCAATGCTGTTTGTACTTTTAATATCTCATGGTATGACTATTCGTTATTTGTAGAGGAAGTGGTCATTGTAGTTCTATGTACTCTTTTAATAAAACAGTGGCGTAGCTAGAATTTAAGGCCGGTAGGAAATCAAGATTAAACAAGGACAAATTTCAAAACTTTTGAAATTTTCTCTGTTAAAACTTAAAAATTGTTAGATACATCCGTGGCAATAAATAAATTGTTTGGACTGTAATAAAGTTATGACACAATGATTATTAAAAATATTTCCTTACGTTTTACACAAGCAGAACCAGGAATTACCCCAATAAATTTAAAAAAAATTTACCTTCGGAAGCTTGACTAGGTGTGAGCCAACAGAGAGCCAGGAGAAGGGTGAAGCCTTTGGACAAGCTGGACAACCCGCTGCCGCCCGCCCGCCGGTAGCGCTCTAAATATCCCACTAAACATCCGGACATGGTCGTCATTGACTTCTGCTGCATGCAATGGTCATCGACAAATAATCACCTCCACATTGTACAACCAATTCCAAAAAGTATCTTTCTTCTGTGCACTTTTTAGTAGCTACTTCCTGATGACGACTTCAGTGGCCGCATTCCCATCTTGTTTTCTGAGTCCTTTGTCTGGCTCCATCAATGCTCACGACGAAATCATTTCCAAAGGCTCACTACACGTAATCACTCACTCACACGTAAATTTGTTCAACGTACGGCTAATATTTATTGTTATCGCCCGCTCATCTCACCAACTTTACTACCAAAATAGTTGAATTTTTTACAATAATTATAATTGAAGGAAACAAGACCTCAGCCAATACCCAGTGCTTTCTTTCTTACGGTATTTTACTTAATTATTGGAAACAGTGGTAGACAGATATGAAACATTTAAAAAAGAAATAACTTTTTCCTAGTGCAAGTCTGTGTTGATCTGTGTTTTTCTAAAAATAAAAGCTACAAAAGTACCATTTTGACAATTTTTTTCAAAAACGGAGTCTTATATCATGCATATTATTTGTGTGACCCTATTTCTTCTAGTTTTTGTTTTTCATGTGCAATTTTTGTATCTTTTAATCTGAATTAAGTCCCATTCTCTTTTTTCAAGTGTGAAAATTAAATAATTCTACTGTATACCGAAAATATTTAGAAACTGATTCAGAAAATTGTACCTATATATTGTGTTTAATTTAATAATGCGGCGGAAAGCCGAAAATTTTGACATTTTACACAATGGGAAATCGCAGTGAGTGATTTTTAATGCAAATGACCAACAAGTTGGATGGTTTTCTATTTAAAATCATCGACTTCCATAAGCCATATCCAATTCTGACACTAAGCCATATTTGCTTAGTATTGCCTTACGCACAGCTCATTTAGTCATGATTTTGACCTCAGTGTGACTTTACCGGCAGTTCAGAGACCGACACCGGCTACATTCTCTGTGATCTGTTTAAACTGTCACACGCATTGTATGTACATATTGCATTTACTGCTCGGTGATCCATTGAATGTAAAGTCTGCTGCTATGAAGATTGCTAACCCAATCAACTTACTTGTTAGAGCCGAATAACAACCAAATTGTCTACTGTATATAAATGATAAAAATTTATTTGTGCTGCATAATAGTAATTACCTGAATCCTTTGTCAATTATATACTTATAGTTAGCAAATTGGAAACCTTGAGAGTTTCCAAAAGCTAAATAAATAAATAAAAATAATAAAATAAAAGTTCTTGTTCATTTGAGTACATTTATCTGTACAACAGTATTTAAGTATTTAATTAAAAGTTCAATTTTCTGGAGACAATTTGAAGAGCTGGAAACTGACATAGATAAATATAGGTAGGCTCTTTGCACAACTGATAGCATAGAGACTTCCAACCGAAATATTTCAATCCGAACGACTACAAGTGAATTCACAAAGGCGATTTTTTTGCATGTGAATCACATTCTAGTGATCGGTTGCTCGTACAAGTACTAACTGCCACATTCCTCGCTAAAAGTTCTGCATGCTCTTGGTGTACTCCGTGTAATGTATATAATGTAGAATAATTTGTGGTTAAGACGTCTTTGTCTATGTGCTCTAATCTGTACTTGTCCTTTCTGCTGTATAGCAAGTGAAATTGACGCTGCGCTACGCGAACGCAAACTCCTAATAACAAGCTACACAAAGTATGTACTGGCATTCAACAAACAAGTGCATCTCTGTACAACGAGAACATGTGCTCTTTATTATACGTTAGTATTAGGGTCCTAGCCTCTTATTCGTATCGTAGATACATGCGTCTTCTGCTTACTAATAATATTTGATTTATAAGGTGCGTCTCTCTATACAACTCTAATATTTTTACTATACACATGCTATATGCCCAGAGATCACGTAGTATTCCTCCATTTCTTATGTAAAAGTCGCTTCGGAGACTTGTGTGAACAATGGCCTACCAACGCACGTAAAAACAATGGCACAGAATGTCAGAGGATATCACTTGGCAATTATATTGCGTTAATTTTTTTTTAATTGAGTTGATCGTGGAAACTGAATCCTCGCCGCACATCCAAACACATTCTTTCGCGAGTCTTCTATTATAATGTAAAACCACAGCAGGTAGTACTTCAACAGAATGACACACGTCTCTATAGTGGAGAGAATGATCTGCTTTTTATCTCCACCAGTTACTTATGCAATGTGAAATTCTCCTCTTCTTTTCAAAATGAATTCCAAGGGATGCGTAGGAACAAACAAAGCCTCCCACATTCACAAATACCAATTACGAGAGAAAACAGGTATTATTATTATTATTATTAGCAGTGTGGAGAGAGCAGCGGGCGACGACAATTATTTACCACGTGTCTATGTCTGTGATCGCAGTACTGAAAGGGGTGATGATTATCGTGAGTTGCTCAAGATCAATGTGAACAGGTAGAGAGAAAGTGTGTGTGGTGCGTTGGATGATGAAGTGACAGGTGCACTGATTCAATTTCTAGCATTTACCGGAGGACCGGAATAAATGTCTGCAGCACCACCGCCGAGTGCTGAATGCAGAGACAGAGCCAGAGATGTTGATAAGACGGGATGTGATTTGACGGAATCCACTAAAAAGACTAAGAAGGTGAATCTTGAGGAAAATGACTAAATAAGTAGGCAAGGCGTCTTCTGTGTGTGTAACAGTAGTGTGTTACCACGTTACACGGTGCTGGCATATAGCAGTGTATCTCCATGCTGATCATAATAAGTGTTTGTTTAGCCTTTGCACTATTGCTTTGCTTTGCACACAACAGAATTTTCAGCTGCTGCTCACGTTGCATGGTAGTAATAACAGGGTTTCACTGCTTGCAATAAATATTTTGCCTATTTTACCACCCACCTTACAAGAAATGCATTAAATCCAATTAAAGTTAAAGTAAAGAAGATAATTTTGCAGATTTCTATTATTATTCGAATCTATTGGGCTTGCCCTCTGGAAATCCCTTGTTCACTTATTGTTAGTTTTGATTGGTTTACTATTTAGAGAGTTTAATCGCTGTCCCACTCGATTCTACTGTTTCAAAAGGTGGCCAAATATTTCTTGCATTAAATGCACCCAATCGTCACTACATTAAATGTATGTGGTTTCTTGCAGGTGATTTTAAAGAAGCGAAACCCTGAGCAATAGTCAGTCAGTCAGTCAGTGGTAGGCAAAATGAGAGAAGTCAGCCAGAAAAGTTCAGTAACTACATAATCGTAGCTCTAAGTACATATAATACGTATTCTAATGTATCGGCTTTGTTTCTTTTGCTCACTAACAAGCAAATCGTCAGAGCAGATACTCATTGCTAACAATTTTAAATGAACAAAAGAATGCCACAAGATTATAAGAACAACACAGTATAGTTATTTGCAAATTGTAGTGCAGTCACTCAATATATGGTGGTAGTTGTAATGTTGTACTAGTTGAGCTACCAGTGAGGCGAGCCTGTTTCACAAACGTGCACAGAGTGCAAATTATTATTTCTATCAACTGCTGTATGCACCAAAGAGTGGCAAAATCATTTGATTCTCAGAAAGTGATATGTTGCCCGCTGTTGACCTTTTCTTTGATCATTTTCATTGCAAATTTTGATTTTAGAATTTAATTTGGACACTTTTACCTAAAAAGCTAGATTCTATGCAAGCGAACGTTGTTGTAATTTTACACATGAAAGGAAGGAAGGGGGAAATTATAGATTCCATTCAATCGAATATAGATATTGTCAGCATATGTTTTTTTTATACACAGGATGGTGGTGGTTGCAATACTAATAGCATGAATTTGACAAGTAAATAAATATCAAACAATTTACTGAACTCTATCGGCAATGTATCAAATCGAAGAGACAAAATTAAATATATTATGTTTATTATGATTTGGTAAGACCGAAAACGATGTCCTAACCAACTCTGTTTCTAATTAAGCCAATTTATATTTTATACATTTATTACTGCATACTTACTGAATTATTGTTTAATGGTGAAGCAGGGCCCGGATACGATAAACTAACGGCCACTTTCGACTCACCTCATCTCACACAACAACCACCACGCTTAGTGTACATAAGATTTTAACGAATCTATATATATTCGCAGTGTACACAAAACATGCAGTCCACATCCAAGTGCAGCGTGTAGATAGAATCTCGTTATTGGATGCCTCGATCCTTTTGTCCAGCATCAGCATCCTTACCAGAATCAAAGTCGTCTCCTTCTTTCACCTTCCAGTAATTCTCCCAATACAAAAGAAGGATAAAATGTAGCAGCAGGTGTCTTCTCGCTATATCGCCACCTTCAATTTCTACTCTGTAAGCGAGCAGCAGATTTATGGATAAAGTCCGCTCTCCAGTGGCCACCACAAGCTTATGCCAATTTAAACAAAAGCAAATATGTAACACACAGAACACTAAACACTATGTATTGGACCTAACCTTTTGAATTTGTAACCTGTAGGCAACAAAAAAGCAATGCCAAATGCTTTTTCCTTATTTTTCTTTTTCATTGCTTATTAAATTTTTTATTTTGCCTAAAACACACAGATATGAAACATGGAAAATTTTTCCTTGTGTTTTTCTCAAATTAAATCTAAAAAAGTAGCAATTTTACATTTTTTTACAACAGGTATAACTTTTTATGTCCCTCTATTTATGGCGTATGCGGAGATCAGTCCAGTTCTGGTCACATTACTACAACAAGCACCCTTTGAGTGAGGTACATGCACACATAGACAGACATGGCAATGAATGAGTCTTATTGCAATTAGCAAATAATGTTGGACAGTTGAAAACTGCCAAAACAACAGCAACTACAATACTAGTTACTACTTTATTACTTTTATTGTAATTTATTTATGTATGAACATGTTAGAACATATATCTACCAATTTCTAAGAACGTTCGTAATTCGTGGAGCCTGTGTGTGTCGAATAAGAACATAATAACACGTAGCATAGGTGCGTATTATGGTGGAATGATGTGATGTTGTTTTACTATGCATGTAATTATCCTTCTAGTACTAATAGTGCAACCATGGAAAGATGTACGCGCAGATGCTTTACCACTGTTTTTGAAATATGCTTCTTCTTGGTGACTGACTGACTACTTCACACTCGCACCTCTACATTTTACTAACCAGACTACAACTAACAGACAGTAGTTAACAGCAGAATCACAAAATGGCACAAGAAACTCTAAGTGGGCCATACAAATCACGTACTTCATTGAAATCACATGACTTTTTCGAAAAAAACAACTATTTGTCAATTTGGATAGAAAATATGTATATCTACAGAAAATAGAACACTTAATTTGTTTAACAATTATTTGTTTAGTTAAGTAGAGAGTGAGTGGAAATATTGTCAGCAGATTTAACCTGTACAGCATCTCCCTCGCTAAGATATCGTCCTTCTCAATAGTTGACTGAACACATAAATGTTATCTCAGTGCAATAAAAGTCTTCATAATATTTGTTTAGTTTAGGTGAACACAAGTTCTTTCTCACCAATTTATTCGTAACACGTTTTAAAAATCAGAACTATTAATTAACTATATTTAAACTTTAGATATTATCCAATTATTTAAAATTAGTTTTATATATGGATTTATTAATTTATATTTAATTAATTATACAGGTAGCAATTAAGATCAATAAGATAATGAATAAATATATGGAAAATGTTCATAAAGAATAACACACCCTTTTTCGAGACCGGCAGAATATTAGAGGAGCGAGAGTGAGTGCATTGCCAGATGAGCGAGCTGATAAGCGTTGGAGTAGCTACCGCTTACGGTCAGGGGGTGCGATTCTACCCCCAATACCTCACCCCTTACAGGAGGGAGTGCCGTTACAGTAACACAATGCACTAATTTTTGTGTACACATACAAAAAATCAAATTTTTGTAAAATCAGTTTTCTGAATGCTTTTACCTTGTGTTTCTATTGATCTGTTCAGAAAATTGAGTAAATAAAATAAATACATTTTTGTTAAGATGCAGCAAAAAGGAAGGCTATGGCTGCATAAAAAATCTCTTTGGCCGCAAACAACAAAGGGGCAAAAGTGTTTTGTAGTTACGCCACTGATACTGATAAGATAACATCGCAATTGCTTCGCACATTTAAATTATTATTATAAGCACAATTTTACCTCTCAGCATTAATTTCTTGTTAGAGTAGTGTGATACAATTACAAGGTCTCAATTACTCACTATCTCACATGCGTGCACTGTACTCTGCCTCCAATGCGCACACACAGTGTACTCACCTGAAATTAAAGCGTCTCAACCAAATGGATTTACTTATTCAATTCTTTGGCTTATCGACGAAGATACTACGTACGTATTCCACAGTCACTAAATAAAACAATTAAATAATACATTCAACTCACAGAGTACTATCCCCTAACCTACTAGTTAGTGGTGTTACATTAATATTCCGTGTGCAGCTTCGCAATTGCCAATCAGCTACTCTGTGCATAATTATTATGCACAATCCACTGTATCAATATCCTTAATGTAATAATTGACATAAGAAGAAGTAAATAGGAAAGACTAGTGCAATGAAGGAAGGAAGGAGG
>JABASC010005025.1:0-10876 GCA_019776185.1 Plutomurus gul
TCTAATGTTATTAGTTATTAAAACTAAAGCTGTGCAATAATAGGTTTGGTACATTATGGCAACGCTGTGTTCATTCGCTCTATCCTTCCGTCTTACCGATACACCAAAATAGAAAGGGTCGCTGGAAAAGATGCCCAACTCGACCACGAATGCTAATCCCTTTGTCAAGGAATTATACGTTTTAACACTTTACCACCTCAATATGGCAGTCGGTTGCCACCATAATCCTATTCTAGCAGTCAGACAGACATGATTTATGCATGAAATTTTCGTGTTTTGCCTAGAGTTCTAGGCTATAACATTACATGCGGCTATAATAGTTTAGGTTTTTCCAACTGGTTATTGGTACACAGTCTTTGTACACGGGTAGACAGACATTATAGTGGTAATGGCGAGTGAGCAGTATTGTGGTGGTATAATTTTCTGGTGTCTCCGACAATGTTATATGGACACCGTAGGCTCTATTGAAGTGTCACACAGAGGATGCACGTTCAAGAGCAACATAATATTAATGTGGCAAAGGCCATGTGTACTGTACTGTGTACTGAGATGAAATGCTGGTCGGCATTATTATGGGGGATGTATAAAAGTCAAATCAAATATGTGCACCGCCTGCTCTCGTTAGTGCACCTCAATTAAATTGTAGTACTCACCTCGGGATTACATCTAGGCCCTATATTAAATATATCGTTCTTCTTTATACACATAATTACGCATATGATATACCTTGTTATTTACTATATTGGCTATACAGTCGATACTACGTGCTGTACTGTTGATTTCAAGTCGATGCTGCTCACAGGAACATGATGGTGCAACGGACTTTGTTTTGAAGAATAGAATATTTAAAGCGGAAAAGTGAAGAACCATCGACATATTCTATTTCGTCATATACACTATTCTACGGAGAAATAGTAGTGGGTGAAAAATTAATTTTTGTTTAAAACTTGTTTTGAAGATTTGAACAATTGAACAGCGACAAAAGCAAGAAGGCCAGAATCAAATTTGTATTCGAACTATATTAATATTACTTAAACATTAAATCTATGTTACATTGATTTACTTATTATATTGAAATTTGACTTACTTTGGCAACATGAACAAACTTGACAATGACATCTGCCCTTTGACTAGGTGTAGGTCGACTCAAAACTACGCACTGAATCCATTGAGACAAGCCGTTGAACAGTGATACGGATCTCTCTAGCTTCGGATTATCCTCCAATGTGCCGTTGTCAGCATAATTTTTAAAGTCGTCAAACTGCGAAAAAAGTAAGGTTCAATTAAACTTACGAAAATATTTGACTATTTCCATTGCATGGTAGAAAAAACTACGTCCACTTTAGATGAATGGGTGAAAGCTTTTCTACGTGGTTGAAATCTGCACAAAAGGAGTTTTCCGTGTTGCACGAGAAGCGACTTAAGGCTTGAAAGAGTGAACTTGTGGAGTAATCCATAAGTAGTGTTTCTAATCGAAATCAAGACAACCGCACTGTATAAAAACAGAGGTAAATAAGATGTACCATGTCGTATACACAATACGCACGTGTTGGTTGACATGAGAAAAGCAGAAACGCAGGGGAAAAGAGAAAGCTCTCGATGTGTAAACTAATTGTGGTGGAACACTTGTGTTTCGCAAGCCATGATTCGTTTATGTATTGTAAATTACGGTATCCGATTGTTGATTCTGTAAAAACTGTCTGACTTTATCCAATTAGCGAAAAACATACACTTGCTCTGATGTAAATGTAATTTCAAGTGAAGTCACTCTCTTTCTCTTGCACTGCGCCTGCACAATTCTACCACATTATGTGCACGCTTCATCTTACGCAAACAGAAACGAAATTCTCTATCCACATATTTGCATACATGCCTTCCTTCGACGTAAGTGGTACTTATTTACACACATACTTAAAAGTATTTCCAAATTGTACAGGTGCATATAAAATGAAGAGGAGCTTCTCTCTTTGAAGAGAGATAATGTACACAATTCTCGATCGCTTATAAAATGTGAATCATTTCTGTGAACCGTGCAAATAAAGAACTTGCTGAAGGTATTTCAGTGGGATGGAACTTTAGAGGGAATTGAAGAAGAGATATTAGAAAAATAAAATCGATGAGACACAATGATCATATTATATTCATTGTCTCTACTTTTTCTTTCCAGCTTCAAAATTTAAATAACAAATAACTTTCTACTGTTTCAAATTAAGTACCACAGCCAAGAAACAAATAAATACGTGAGTGGTAATTCATAAGGCACGTAATGCTCCGAAGGGAAGGGGTATGAGAGTTGCGTTCTGGGATAAAACATTTGGCTCCTCCCCTTTTATAGCGTTTCTGAGGGGGGTACCGGCAATTTTTGCATTACTTGCATTACGAACTTCCATGCCTTTTGAAACACGCCTCACAGAAATAAGTAATAAGTAATGACTACTTTCTGGAACGTCATTCTACCAATATTTGCGTGTATTAATATTGCGGTTATTACTAAATTTGTACATTACATTAAATCAAGACTGTGGCACAATGAATTCGTATTCCTCCTTTCACTGCTTTCACTCATGAAACATTAAAACAAATTAGGTAACACGTTGTTTAGTTATTTAGAAAATATATACTATAACTTACGGTGATTCGTCTCATGATTTTATGTTCAAGAAATGTCAAATGATGGGCAAGCTCGTCAGGTTCTAAAAATATAAAGATAACAAAAGTGAGCTAACTGTGGAGGAAATAGTATAGTGCCAATGATTTCACAGTTGCCAGAATCCAATGCACACCCATAAGATAAAGATGAATAAAAATTATTTGTAAACATTATTGTATCCTTACCCAAATGATTGAAAATCAGAGATACTTTTCTGGACGGACGAGACGCATCTGGAAATATAAAACAATTATGACTTCATGGTTTGGATTACCATTATCCATATTGAATATGCGTAATATTTATTAAATTATTATTATATAAAACTAGAAATCAAAACTATTGGCAAATAAGCAAGCACCAATTTACATTTCTAGCAATATAATCGATAAGCAATATCCTAAATACAGAGCTTGCATTATAGTTTTGTAATGTGGAAGCTTGAAGGAAAAATTTGGAATTCAATGTACGAGAAACGGGATAATGTTTGCTGTATCTCTCGTTGCAAACTCAAAAATGGATAATTTCCAGAAGAATTGTCGGGCTTTGCTATATCACCCGTTTTAGTGGCACACGATAGAGGACACGATGCGTATCCACATTTTTTTAGTGGCTCACCCCCCAAGAAGGAGAAATATAACACGGGTGACACGGGTAAGGTAGGAAGGGCATAGTTAAGTTGGAGCTACGGCAAGGTAGGAAAAAATCCAGGATCAGCCTCTGGAACACATTCTTTAATGTTATGTAGTGTAGGGAATGTAGTATCGGAATTTCGAGATCTCGAAGTATCGGAATCTCTATAGATTTTCCGGTATACAAGTATCGGTATCGAATTGGCTTAGTTTGGGTAATTCGGTACGACTGCGGTCATTGTAAATAGGGAATCCAAACCCGGAGCGAGTCGGTAAGACCGGGTTTCGGATAGTCCGGATTTTGGCTGGGAGAAAACTGGGGTTTACCCGGGTTCAAACCCGTTTCTAAAATTTGGGCTAAAAACGTATAAAAATAAATTCTAGTAGTTTTTAAAATTCTTTTAAAATCGTGTTTAATTTTTTCTACATTTTAAGGGTCAGAAAACATCCCTTTGAAAACTTGAAAAAATGTATATGATCATTTTAATCCCCGTCAAATGAAATAATGTACATGTGAACTTAAAGAAACTTCGTCATACTGTCTTACGGATTATGTTCGTAGCAAATAGAACAGTGTGAAGATTTAAGAGTAAAATTTTGAATCATGAAAACTATTAGTCTTATTTCGCTAATTTGCCCACATACATCAGCCTTATTTTAACATGAGTTAATACAAACAGAAGAAATAATAATCACTACTAGCACCTTAGCATGTGCACTGTACACTTAACTCTCTCGCGTTGTACAATAAATCAACAACTATATACAATAATTAGTATTGTGCGTTCTTCCTTTTCATGTACGCAGATTCGTTGTGGTACAAGATCATCGATATTCCGTGGGACGGGAGATATGAAAATAAATTTCTACATTCAATTTTCTTTACTTTTACAGAATATAGCATTTGTATAGGCAGTAATTTGCAATCCATAAAACCCGAAAACCCGGTTTGACAGCACCCGAGACCGGGTTCCCGAAAACCCGGGTTTTACCCGGTTTTTAATACCCGAAAAAACTGGATTTGGATTCCCTAATTGTAAATGATACATACCAGAGAACATGAAAAATGTCGGGAGTTACCTAATTGTCTCAGATTATGCTGGTTTTTATGACTCTACTTCTTCAATTTTTATAAAAAAATTGCCGATTTTCAAGGTTATTTTCCAATAGTTTTCTAAAATTATTTTTTAGCTTTTAAATACGAACGTTCGGTGAGCAGTTTTCAGTTGGATTATGATGATTATGATATATTTTCTTTACTTCGTCTGCGCGATTGCAATATTTTCCGACAAAAAATCGTAATCCGTTTTCAATTTTTAGTTTTAAAAGATTTTTGGGTTTATTATTGCCAAAATTAACGATTATAAAGACCAACGTAGTACAAAATCGGCTATAGCCTCACGAAAACGCGGGAAACAAGCGAAGAACATTTAGTGAAAGCAAAAGGAGTGATAGTCGAAGAAAGCGGACATACCTGGCTCTCGTACCGACACATTACGTATCCAGTCGTATGAAGGAATATGTTGTAGGTTGAAAAGTGA
Organism: Plutomurus gul; assembly: GCA_019776185.1. Taxonomy (NCBI): domain Eukaryota; kingdom Metazoa; phylum Arthropoda; class Collembola; order Entomobryomorpha; family Tomoceridae; genus Plutomurus; species Plutomurus gul. Next base: position 4,824 of record JABASC010005025.1, read on the forward strand.
TGCTCGTGCCAACTGCTTTTCACATTCGAGTCTTGAACCGAATTCTTTGATCAACTGGTTTAATTTTACATCCACGTCAAAGTGCAATGGGAAGTTGATGATCCAATATCTGTGTCCATGAGAAACTTTTATTTATGGAAAAGCCTTACCTATGTCAGTTGCTGCGGACTTTTATTACCAGCATCGCACAGAAATTCAAAGAATTCCTTCACATTGTAAATAAAGGGTGAATCAATAATGACCACCACAATTTTCTACTCGACGATATTTATTATTTCATCTACAGACATGCTGATATCTACTCATCACCCTTTTCATTATCACCTTCGTTTTGAGCACGTTACATTAATTGTGTAAATACATAAACAGTTTCCTATGTTTAGTTCGTATGCAATCATCCTTGTGACAGTAACGCCAAAACCATGTTGTAGCGCACAAACAATGGTAATGAGTTGCAAAAGTAATCTAATAAATGTGTTAGCTCTGCTCGCTGCTCTGGTCCGTCGAAATTTTACCATCGCTGTCGTGGTGGTGAGATTGTAAAAAGGGACATTCAGTGAATCTGTGACTCATTCATTTTCCTCCTTTATTTGCACTCACAAAAGAATACATAACGTTTGTGTGTCCTACTTTGGCACATTCAGAATTCGGACTTTCTTTCTGTGAGCGCCTGCTTTACAGTGTTTAATTATAGAAGATTTGATGGCAAAAGTTTCCAAGTGTGGATAATAAAACATAAAAGAAGCAAAAGAGAGAAAGACTAAAGAAAATATCGATACAGGGTGATGTATAGCTTTTTGAAGGCAGTATGAACTGTCACTGTGCTTACGTACCTCCAAAAAAGGTGTATATCTATTTTAACAGGTACATCGATCGAAAATAAGCTACTGACAGTAATAAGTTGAAACGAAATGCAGAAACGCACGAGAGACGAGTAGGAGAGGCAGTAATATTAAATATAATTAATCCAATGAGTACGCAGAGCAGTATTACGAAAATAAAATGTGAAACTACTAACCTGACAGCGTGACAAACAGAGTCTTTGTATTGTTCATTTGTGCACCCAATTGAAGCCTTGTGAGAACAGGAATGCTGACATGGAGCCAAAGTTTGGGCCATGTCGTAATGAAAGATAAATAAGGACGCTAGCTCTGATGAGCTCGTGAACCATTGGTGCATGAGGAAAAGAATCCGTGGAAGAGTCTGGAACTCCTCGCGAATTTCTCCATTATGGTCTGCAATTCAAGAGAGAGAGAGAGAGAGAATTAACACGATGTCCACCGTATCTCAACTTTACATGACCTCCAATCAACTCTACTCGGCCGTGTGTACCCCAATTATTGCAATTCCGTTTTCCCAACGGATGTTTCAAACGATGCCACTACTTTTCCACTATCCTGTTTAACTGCATAGTTTGCATATAGTATGGTGGTAACTTGTTGTTGTGCTACCCTTGGATAAAGGTACATATCTGGCTATCTGTTTTTCTCTTGTAAAACCAACGTGAAGCATGGCAACTACCTTCTTGGTCGACGCCACTCAATTTCCCAGCCGCAGAACTACAAACCTTCAACCTCGCTAGATTATGTATGCACCAATGTACATATATTTATCCCAAGTAATGAAATGACCCAAATTTTCCTTTGCTTACTTCTTGCTCTCTCCATTTACCTACTTGGTCTGCTGCTCTGTAAGTTTTTGATCGCGAAAATCGCGTGTTGTGCATGTGCACCTACCGGAAAGATGGGAGTGTTTTGCTGCGATCAACAACCAAATACCAAAAGCATACACTTTCTCTATGCCCAACTTTCTCTCGTCTGACTGAAGAATGTACAGCAGGACGGACACATAGTGTGTGGAGTCTGTGGAGTCACCACACGTTGTGGTGGAGAGTGGTTTCTTCTCATTTACATTACATTGTTTGCTCGAGCAGGAAGAGCAATCTATTATTATGCTATTACCTTCTTGGCCTTTCCTCGAGAGGTTTATAAAGTAAATTGCCGCATTTTTCTGATGCTCCATATGCTAAATTATTAAAGGCTCATTTTCTCCCGTAAGCAAATGTTCCCTCACAAATTATTACTGACTGGCTTAGAGTAATCGAACTTGGTGGTTCTACATTGAAATTTAAAACTGAATTATTTACCAGTGAGGAAACTGAAAAAGTTAGTTTGCGTTCATCTATACCTCGTGTTACTTTGAAGTTAAATATTGATATTAATGCTTCCATATTTCACGAATAAATAGCTTGGGTTCTTTTTTTCGATTTTAAAGGAGAAAGTTACCAGACTTTCGGCCGTTCTTATAATATAAATTTAATAAAGTCATAATGAATTCGTTAAATATATTGATAGCAATAGTTCTGTAAATACGATACACACAATATACAACAAAAGTGCAACCAATTCTGGAGCGGAGAAGAGGGAGGGACACAATTGGGAGAAATCCCATACCCAGTTTATTACTTCAGTGAAAGTGAATGTCTAGTGTTGGGAAAGTTCTGATGGGTGTATTTATTATCTCACAAAGTAGAAAAACAATATCAAAGACTCCAAATGTTGTCTAGTTCAGAAACTCGACTTAAGTATGACTTTTAGAAGTTGGTTCTTAAGTAAGCGTAATGCTTAGAAGATCTGACGACACATATTAAGCGAGGTGTATTATCCTCTAAGTTATGATGATCGACATTTGATTTGGATGCGGTTGGAAAACAGGGTTACCGCCTTATTGCTTACTATTTGCTACTGTTCACTGTGTTCACTGCTTCACCCTGAAATAAATGCATCAGATTTATTGCTTCTTTGATGTGTTGTATAGATAAGAGGGTTTCACAAACCAGATAGATTTTCTTTCTTTGTTCACATATATTTATGAGCTTTACTTTGTGCTATCTTATTCTTCTATTGTGGACCACAAAACCGTTGCAATATTTATGAAATCAAATAATGGGAGTGCAATATGTAGGTATACTAAATTGTTTTTATTTTTCCACAGGCGGAACTACACCAGCAAAGTTACAATAATTAGGACTCTAGGAATGTAACGGAATATAAATACCACAATCAGTAGTATAGTATTATCTTTTAATGTGAACTGCATGGTGAACAAATGTTGTGTACAGTTTAATTGATCTTGAAATAAGAATTAACTTAATGACACTACCCTCACAATAAGCTACATTTTACAAAATCCTATCATGTTTTTATGTCAATTCGGATAAAGCCTACCTAATATTTTTGTGACAAAAGATGTCAACATCAGCACATGTAATATTAATAACATTGAGCCCTATGGCTACTGTTTTTCGTGTCTCATATTACCAGTAGCACTATGTTCACTCTTTCTAAAAATACCTTTGTCTGTGTGAATACCTTTCTTTTCCATCTCTACTTTTGCAAACATTACAGTCACTCGTGCAAGTAGCACAAGTAATTTGGAACTGATGCACTTTATTTGTTAATTAGATAGAGACACAATAATTTGCTAAATATGAAGATATTAGTTAGGACTTTATTTTTCTGTTGCGCAATTTTTGCTCTGCTTTCTTTCATGTGGTCTGCAAATATTTAAGTAATTCGCATTCACTCCTTTCGGATGGTATAATTGCAATGTAGGATGTACAGAGTCCAAAATTAAAAGTAGTTACATGTTTGACGATCAAGTTTAGAGTTGACACAAAGGATGGTTATTTTTTATCATTTTATCATCTACGCAAGTTCTGGATCTGGAAGAGCTGAGATACGAAGAAATTTCTCACTTGTGCGACATGTGTTTATGATATTTCTTCATTTATACAAATATATTAACAATGCTAATTGCACCCTCTATAAACGTCAAATCTTAAGCATTTCCTCATAAATATTTTACTCTCTGCTGTGTAGTACGCAAACTGCATACTTAAGCAATTCCCCAATCCAGGGATCGCTATTTAACGTAGAAATGATAGGGGAGGAGGGTATAGGATTGGAGAATCTAAATCAGCATGCATGCCTAAGGTTGGATGTTGCCTACAAAGTCCAACCCCCTGGTTACACCAATATGACTCTCAGGAATGTTCAATATTCAAAACTGTTGCAATATAAGTAAAAATTAAAATATATAGAATTAGCAAAATCCATTCAAAATCGGAATCAGCTGCATTCTTTCCTAGATTAACCAGACAATCATAACTACAATGAAATTACACTAATTGTTTGGCTCCGATTTTAACCCAACGACTGAAAAGAGTGAAAAAAAGAGATTGAATCAGGTCTACAAGAACTTGACCAAAATCCATGGGAATGGCAAGTGTTCATAAAGTAAATCAAGTATTCGTTTGGTGCTGCGCTAATTGTGATTCGATACACAAACTTTAATGGTTTTGATTGTCCACTTCTATTTACTAATTAGTCAGTACGGAAACTGTGTTCAATTTATTTGTTTAAAGTTTCATTCCCTAATAAAAAAAATCAATTTCCGGCGGCATTCAAACAATCAATACTAGCTGACACGAATAATTTTCTCAGAATGCTATATCATGTACTTCAAGATGAACTATGTACTATCACCCTGCAATTCTACACTTCGCTAGAAAGCAGTATGTGTGCATATCGTGTGCAATATACTTGTGTGTGTGTGTGCATTATGCAGATCGATCGAGGCCGACTGTTTGTTTATATTGTCATGTAGAATGTTCTAATAAAGGCTAAATTCCAAGTAGTAAACTCGGCTCACACCTTCGTAATGATTCTCCGAATTCTTGGCAATAACACAACGTGGTATTTACGGTAATATGCCTGTAGTGGTGCGGAATTGAATTGCATAGTAGTATGCCGTTGAGAAGTAGTAGGCGATATCTGGGAATGTTGTGGTGGGATGGAATGAAAATACTACGAGGACACTTACCGAAGGCTTGAACACAGAGTCTGACAAGAGCTGATAGACTCGCAGCTCGGATGGGTACTCCAGGTAGGACGGGTCGCTCATCCTCCACAAGGATCTCATTGTCAGCATCTTCAGACACTCCACGAGCTAGGTAAGAAAGGTCAATCGTGGTTTTGGGAGAAGTCGACGAAGTCCAAGAACAAGTATTCTTGGAACCCCCAGATCGTTGGAATTTATTTCGCTTCTGCTGCGCACTTGAACTACTGCCCGAATCATCCATCGTTCCATTTCTTCACCCAATCAGACTTTTAATCTTATAATGAAGTAGCACTCTGATGTAACCTTCCATTTCAGCTTCGCACGTGCATCTCTTCCTGATCTTGCTGCTCCAACACTCTAAACATACGAAACGGTCAATTGTTGGCAGGCCTTGTCAAATTCCCCTTCTTCGTGTTTGCACAAAAGAATTGAATTAAAGACGACGACCAAGATTACACTTTTTCAACCACCAAAACTGGGCACTCTATTCCAGGAATGCACAATTCAATAGAAAATAATATGTAACGAGGAAACTGATATGAAAAAGAACGAAAATAGCTCAATAATTATTAAATATTTAAATAATATAGTTACAGTTTTTCCTTATTCACGGCTTAGAATTCTACTTTATTTATGTAAGTATTATCTCTGCAATAGAACACTAATGCTTACAAGAGAAATGGTAATACTGTTGTATTTCTCTTGTTCCCTACTAAATGATCGGAAATAAATAGACGAAAGGATCTGTACAGACTAGTAATTACTTTGAACAGAGGAATGAAAGGGAGCATGATTAGCACATGGAGTTAACAAGAAGCTCTTCCAGTAAATGAAAAGAGTAATTTAGTAACGGTGCTTGGCTCACGACTCGATATATCTAATTTAGGTGGAAAATGCAGGTAATTATCTAACTCACGAGAGCGTGCCCGCACTCACACATTATTGTTCCTGAGTTTCGTCAATGTTTCACACTTGTAAAAGTAGCAGACTCTCTCTTTCTCTTCACTCAATGTGTGTCTGTGTGTCTGTGTGTGTGTGTCTGTGTGTTGGAAGATGATGATATGGCAAACTGTAGAAAAACTTTCTGTCGTGTCTTCCAAGACTACATTCCGTGTTTGCACTCTGCACACTATTATTCGTCCTACACATGT
>JABASC010005026.1:0-10876 GCA_019776185.1 Plutomurus gul
AAAGACATTTTATTATGCATTTATAGTATCATATCTGATAATAGTGATGGAGGCATCAGCGTAGAGGTCAGAATAAAGATGTCTATTCTTTGTACGCCAGAAGTCCTATAAACAGTGCATATGGCTGCAATGACGGAATAAGATGCAAAGTATAAGAGGACATGGACATAAAATTAGAGATGCCGGGGAAAACTCATAGCGTATAGCGTTTATAGTGAAAGACATGAATGGTGGTGGTTGGTCGGTAGTTGACACGGACAATCGGAGAGGAAATGAGGTTGCTGGGGGGTGAGTGAAATACTAGGATGAGGTGAGTGAGGATTGAATAAGAGGTTTGGTTTTGTTTCGGTTTTCGTTTAGCCACAGGTGCATTTTATAGACTTTGCCCCCTTCCTCTGCTTGATTTCCTTCCTACACCAAAGAATTACATAAGGAACTAGAGCTACGAAAGGATTCACTATTCTGCTCCTCGCTCCAATGTGTTCACAGTAATGTCCACCACGTTCTCTTCCCTTATTTATATCTGACAATGAGTTTAGTGTACTGCGAGATAAATATGCTTGTTTGATATGCTATGGAAGAAGTTAGAAAGGGTTTTACTACTAGTAGCATAGTTTAGTAGAAGAAGAATGAGGCAGAGCGAAAGAGAGAGAGAAAACCCTTGTGCTATGTTGTTGTTCGCTTTATTTTTACAGGGAGGCATTGGTTAAGCTTGGAATTGACGTTCTTATTGTTAGTGTCTGCTAACTCTACTTAGCACGGGCCGCAACAGCAGGGGGCAACTGTAATGCAATGTTGTTGCGTCGTTATGTCGTGTCGTATTCCTACAAAAGCTGGAATTGTTAGATGTAATAACTAGAATTCATGTTACCTCCAGCTTAGAGTCTAAATGGTGGCAAGCACGGTATGAAATGCAATCACTTATTACCAAGGTAAGCCAAAAAAAACATTCTAACGTCTCTTTTCCAGCTCAAGGAGATCAAAAGAAATTCTTTTCTATTTTTCAGAACTTTATAGTTGTCTGCAATAAAAAAAATCTTATTTCTTCACTAGTTTCTTCTCCTTTACTTTACATAATAAGATTTTAGACCCACAGTTGGTGATTATTACAGCATGCGCACTATTTAAGTAAGTACATGATATTGTGTATAGTTAATATGTACAGTTTAATATCGTAGGTAAATTGTAAACTGATTGTGAGCAACGAGAGGTTGGCTTATGGAAAGAATCGATAGATGCAATTGGAGTAGAATTAGTAGGGAAATGATTCGCGAGTCAGAATCTGTAAAAATTCAATTCAGAGCGTAATAAAGGGGATGATGAAGGGAAATACATGAGAGATGAAAGGAAGAGCTACAAAAAACGAATGACGCAGACACGGGGGAAATGATTGAGCTTGTATGTGCTGTACTATGCCGTAGATTTTCAGCTATGAGATAAAGGTGGATTTTTGCAAATAAAAATTTACGAGGAAATGTCAAGAGCTGACGAGGAGCTGAAAGTCATTTCATAAAACTCATAAGTGAATCTCAGGACTGTAAAGTCAAAAGAGATATTATGCTAGGAAATGGAACAATGGCAAGGAATGGAGATGTGAGTTTATATAGCTAGCTACTCAGACTTCCATTACATGTTTGATAGCTGACACTATTATACAGATATGCCAACAATGGAGAAAATTATATTCGGCCTATGCATATATACAGAGCTTTGTAATATGTAGAGAAAAAAGGGTTGTGTAAACTAGAAAATAAAAAAGTTAACTAGTCAAAGCCATGAGAGTACATAGTTTAGAGTGGGTAAGAATGAAATAAGTGAAGAGGATGTGCTCGAGAAAGAAGAGCGGAAGAGAAACGGTGTGTGGAACTTATGTTGTGTTAGTACCTTGTTACTTTACATTTCGTTGCTGGCCGTGGAGTTAGTACATGGTGGGGGATTAGAATATCACAGAGAGATGGAGAGAATTGTAGTAGCAGAACCGAGCGTGGACTATCTGTATTATGCAGAGTGTATGAAGTGCATGATGATATGGAATAGAAGTGGAATGTAGGAGCGGCGGGTGAGCCCAGCAAAGGAAGAAAAGACATGATGGCATGGCAGAAAGAGAAGAGCAAATTGAAAAATATAATAAAATTGAGTCTGGGCGTGATTCCCTCGGGTCGAATTTGCACGGGCTCCTCAATTTTTCTGCAGCGGATTTTTGCCGAGCCTTTCTCCTCTTCTGGCTGTCTCGGAGGACACTTGAATTTCATCAGTGAGCTTCATGATCTTCAATTATTCAGGCAAACTTCTTCACCCTTTCGACCCGAAATTTCGAAGCGACCTTTTTGCCCGCTCCTAAACTGAAATTATTACATCTATCCTCATCTAATCGAATCCGGCCGGGTAGTTACTACAGAATTCTTAAACTGAACTCTCTGTTGCTGCTCTCTCTCTCTCTTACTCTCTCTCTCTCTCGATATATCTTTTAGTTTTTCTGATTTAAGATGTATACGTACACACATTCGTACACCATGCATATGGAAAGATATTGTATGTATGTATATAAACGGGATTTTTTTTCTCGCTATTTATTCAGAGGGGTGTCTTAATTTCTACCTGATTAAATCTTCATTGATACATTGTAAATTAAATGATCAGAGTCAGGCGAGAACCTCTCTAACTGACATACCTGCCAAATCGTAAAAGTATTATGTACTTCGTTTCATATCTGCTGTCTATTGGATAACCTATGGCTTGTATAAGTACACACGGATATAAATTATGAAGACTGACAGAGCGCTACATGAAATTCCACTCTCCAGAAATTTCCATTTGATTGCCAACTCAGCTCTTACGATTCACAACAACTGTAAAACAGCCAAATTTTGAGAGTGTCTAGCCTCTGCCTTATATGTAATAGTCAAATGTTTCATTATATTGTATTACAAATCTGAAGAATAATAATAATCTGCGTACTAATACTATTATGTTCGAAATTGTTCAGCCCAATGTCATGTCAATCAAAATTCAACTTTATTCCTACCACATAAAAGGGCAACAACAGTAATAAAATGCAAATTTCCTTTTCTTAATACTCTTGAATGGTCTAGCCTATTGGTGCGACTCGTTGCCAGTGCTTTTGCTTTGCTAACTCGATTCTAGATACTCACATTAAAGTAATAAAGATTACAATCCACATTCTCTCTCTCTCTCTCTCGCTTCAAGAAAGCAGTTACAATTTTTAGCGCTCCAGCGCAACTTGTACTAAAAAAAATCGAAGCAATCTGTTTTATCATTGTCACTGTCATAAAGTAATAATAGTAATATATCCTAACAGAGCACATTGCTCTTCATATAAGATATACGTTTGTATAAAAAGATATACGTTTGTATAATATGAAATTCTCTGTTAAGAGAAAAGGAAACTGCAAATATCTTTTGTTTTGTCTACTCGACCGTGGCCTTAGACAGCATTTTTACATCCTAGTCTTTATAATACAAATATATTGAGGACTGGATTCGGTAAAGTTGGGGTTGGGGATGTATGGAAAGTCGTCTGACTCGATTTTATGAATTATACATGAGGTTTATTTTTATTCGTTCTCCATTAAAGTATTCTGTATAACTCGGCTTGTGTTGTCGATAATGATAATCTAAATGTGATTGTTGAGTCTGTGTCTGTCTCTTGGTCATGCTCTTGGCTCTTTCAGTCAGCTCTGACCTGACCCTTCATTTGCCATTGTACATGCTGCAGCAAGTCTAATAACGTTTATATTGTTAAGGAATTACTACTTAAGTGTGAGATGTCGTTTGGGTATAAGAGTGTATTAGTATCGGAGACGGAACGTTTCCTTCGCTCGTATGAATACTATAAACTGAATTTTATGGCCTATAGCTAATAAGGTCTCGCAGTTGGAAATGAAGAAGAGGCTTTAGGAATAAGTACTGATTGTTAGGTTAATAAGTAAACTATGAACACTTGGAATTATTATTATGGGATGAATTTGTCCACGGGATGATTGAGGTAACTTCGGCTCAGTTCGACCCTCCTTTGACTTCTCTCTCTTTCTTTTCTTGCTGAGCAACGCAATCCACTTTGTGTAGGAATTTATTTGGGCTGTTTACGAAGGTGGGGTTTCGTCTTCTATCTAGCCCCTCTTGTCTCAATCACCATTGTACTGTTGTATACACTACGTTTTATAGCCTTCGTCATTTCAAGTGCTTTGTTGCGTAATGCCAAGTCTTCATCTGAAAACAGAAAACGAGTTAAAAGTTAATTTGAGGAGTTAGTTCTTTCTTAGCTTTTCAGAATTTTCTTTAATTTTCTTGTTAAAATTTTTTTACAAATTGTTTTGACGATAATTTTCAGCCATGAAATTAATTCTCAATTATAAGCGCTGAGTGTGGAACAGTATACATTGTGATGAGTATGGGTAAAATCGGTTATATTAAAAATGTAACGGTAGTTAGAACAAAGAAGTTGAAATGAAGTAAAAGGAAGCGGAGGAGCGAATAGTATGATGGGATAGAGAGCGAAAATTGAGTTTATGCCGCTGTATGGGAGGACGAGAGGAAGATTAGATGAGCACAAGAGTGCGAGCTGTCATGGAGGTAAAATGAAATGCTTATGGAAGTTGATAGTTGGGTAGATGGGGAAGGTAGGGAATACACCGCAGTATACAACAGGCCATAATATTACAAGGAGGCAAAGGCACGCCTGACTGCAATAAACTTTACAGCGATGGAAAATAAATCTGTTTAGAGAAGGATGACTTCTCTAGACCCATAATATCTTTATTATGCCTTGTTTTCTTCGCCTTTCCATTTTGATACAATTTTGTTGACGTTTTTGTTAGCGCACTGTACAGCTAGTCTAGTTTTGGGTAATCATGCAACTATACTCAATTCAACATATTCGAAATGCTAGAACGAAAGCAATCAACTTGTAAACACTCGGATTTAGAAGTAACATATATATGTGCACTGTTCAAGAATTAAATACTTATTTACTTAATTAATTATTCCAATGAATGGTAATTGTATTGATATGCTGTACAATCAACGACACACATTGAAAATTTAAAAAAAAAATCTTCATTTTTAAAATATAAGAGGTTATATTATCAGGATTCTACCATTTACCGGATATTTTGGTTGTCTCACCCTTTCCCAAACACAGAAGAAATATTTACAACTGATGAGATTGAGAAAACCCGAGTTATTCCAATCTTCTATCAAATACGATTAAGATTCAATTAACACTTGTGCACTTCTTTTATATTGCACAACCATAGTTCAATCTCAATTATTTCCTTCAGAGCAGCACACCCTTCTTCATAATATCTGACTAATAGGTGACTCTTATGATACTGGTACCTTGTTAGGTATTACGCACAGAGTAGTAAACTGAAATAAAGGAGATGTACAATTGTTACAAAGTAGTTTTCATATATATGCACCTAGTGTACTAGATACTAGTAGATAACCTTCCTGTGGCCTTTGTCAGCCAAATGCATGAACTGCAATTCCCCGAGGTTGTAAGAACTGAGAAAAGGGTTGACTTGATTCACTAGACGGGTCTTTTTTCATATATGAATGCTACTCCTCAGGGACTAAGAGAACCTCTGCTTCGTATCATATGCTAAGCTAATTGTAAGTAAGCAATATAATTGTTATGACAGTTATAAGTATAATATTATTATGATGGAAAAGCAACGATACAATCGCTCTCTCATTCATTATCAATTATGGCACCATAAAATAATAAAATATTAGAAATTGGTCAACTGCTGCACTCGATCTTATATAGAGCAACTATAATACACTTTCCTTATAAATATATATTGGTGTATGCAAGCGTGGGGGTTTAACGATACAGTATCATATAAGATTCAAATGAAACATTTTGATATTAATTGGTGTTGTCAATGCAGTAAATCCAATTTATTTTTCATGTTTTTCGAATTTACGATTTGCTCGAATTTGACAAAATAGCGATTTGAAAATTTCTAAAATAGTACGTTTCGACTTTTTGATTGGAGTGCGATTTAATACAAAAATTTTAATAAAAAATACACATTTGTTGACTTTAGCGTGTTGTTCAAACTTGATTTCCGGTCAGAGCTTAACAGTATGGGTAGTTGGGGCAGGTTGATGGATGGACTCCTGAAATCACACGTACAAATTATGATAAATATTATAGAATTGACCCAATTAACAAATATAAAACACTTATAATTCACTAACCAGCTGGGTATCCGAGGCTGCGGTCAAAGTGGTAACCAGGAGGTGAATATCCGAGTCCATTGGTATTACAGAATGGGTAGTTGGGGCATGATGCCGGACTAACACCAGCAGGGTAACTATGTAAAGAAAAATCATAGAACTTAACATTCATTCTTATTGCACCTGACACACACCTCTAATCGTCTAGAAATTTTACCGAGCTTGGGCAAAGGTAACGGCAACAAAGGCGGCCAAGACCTGAAATAAACATTTAAAAAATTAATTCCAAAAAATATTTTTGTAACTATTTAAATTACGAGAAGCAAAGTTCAAAATAAATTTCGAATTTCAAAAATGAAATATTACCAAAAGGACCAACAAGGACTTGTTCATTTTGCAAAGTGTTGGGTTACGAAGTAACTGTATGAGTTGAGAGAGAATTGTTTGTGGAGCACAAGAGAAGAGTAAGATGTCTTGCTGGTGGCACGCTCCAGTATATATACCAATTGCCGAAATTGTTTCATCATCAACCATTCATTAGGGACANGTCTTGCTGGTGGCACGCTCCAGTATATATACCAATTGCCGAAATTGTTTCATCATCAACCATTCATTAGGGACAAAATTGCTCCGTTTAGGCATACATTGGTGTGAGCGTAACACATTCCATTGTGGAAAGGGTTTGGCCTAATATTAAAACAAAACGAAAAGACGCCTCAAATATTCTCCAGCTGCATAAGCATTGTAATGAATTGAATTTGAGTTGGACTTCCTGAATCATCCAGTCTATAATAACCCTCCTTACACACACACAACACACAAATATTATGATTGCTGTTAAGCATAGTAATGAATTGAATTTGAGTTGGACTTCCTGAATCATCCAGTCTATAATAACCCTCCTTACACACACACAACACACAAATATTATGATTGCTGTTAACACATGCATCTAATTGTATATAATCTTTTGTTGTAGAGCTATTCCATGTGGTCCAAACATGTGCTGAACTCCTAGCATGACAATTTTTGATATACATACATTTAATATTATATTAGCAGTAACTCAAGGCAATCAAGGTTCAGGAAGATTCCAGCGTGTTTGTAATCTGCTCTTCTTATTTCACGTACACAGCACCAAAGCATATATAATGATATTTTATATAGGGCCACTCGCAGGACTCACACTTACTTTTGCCTGTTGCTGTTTTCGCAGTCACTCATTCACTGGCAGACCGCCGTATAGGTACTTGTAATCACTTTCAATCCTATTCATGAGATTTCAGATTTGCATTTGAATTGATTTCAAGCAATCGGAAATAATAGGACAAGTTGTTGGTGGGCAGCCTTATGTAAACACTGGTCAACTAAGGGTGATATACAGAGCGTTGGGCGGCGGTGAGAACTGAAAAGCAATTGTTTGACTGATTGTGACTTGTATGTTGTTTTTACGGTTGATCTTGATCTAGAAATGCAAATTCAAACCAATTTCAGCTTGCAATGCTATTCACGTAGTGAATTTTGCCCTGTAGGTAAATAAAGGATGTGTTTAGGTAGCCAAGTCACAATGTAGTATCCGTAATTGTTGCATTCTAATGCTCGCGTTGAAATTGTAACTTGTAGTCATTTAGATACTGGTATTTTTACCAGCTTTTCCAGAACCACTACTTCACGTTAGCTCATTAGAATAATGCTGAATAATAGTGAAATCAGTACAAGTGGAAATCTTAAATAGCCCGAGTATGTATTTTTTCTAATTGGCTGGCATGAATCCTAACGCACATACATTCATACATTATGATAACAGGCTCTGTAGGTTCATCTGAGTCGTCAGGTGTACTGATAAAAAATCAAGGAAGAAAAAATCAACAACATTAACTAAATACAATAGTAAGACAAAGACACAATGCCCAATAACAATACAAACAACCCACTATCGCATTTATCATTATCACACAAGGAGCTACACGACTATTAATGTCAAACAATACGAATAGGAAAGCATAACTTATCTCTCAATCATCCACACACAAATACTCACAGAGACACGCAATATCTATGCATACATAATTATTTTATTCTATTGAACCTATTGTGATTCCTACATCAATATCTTGATGTGATATCCGCTTGTTTGTGCATACATTGACAGTGCGAGCAAAAAGCCACTGAAGATTTGCGTGCTAAGACAAATTACTCATTATAAATACGATACAAAGGGACACCCCAAACAAACCAGGTAACAGACAAAAAGGCTCTGGCTGAATTCAATTAGTGTAGCCATCAGACTGTGTGGAACTGTAGAACTGATCGAATCAGTTCAGACAAGATCCTGAAGCTAGAGAGCAATCGACGGTATTACATATTATAAAGTGAGCATGTCCTTGCCCAGAGCACTGAATTATATAGATCACGTAGGATAAAGGGGTATAGCTGCTGTAAGAATGCATGTTATCTTGAATTACATTTGAGAAAGTGTATCATTATTATATCAGCATTTATTGTTGCCACTACTACTAAATTCCTGAGATGCGTTTTTTGCATAACTCAGATCGCAGCTGGACTCCATTGTGATCGTAAGAACAATTTGTGTAGAACATTAGAACTACTGTTGGTGGTGTAATAAAAGCAAGCGTTAAGGTACATCAACACACAGAAAGTACTGCGTAAAAGGGCAATTAAGTTTGAATGTCATGAACATTAAATAATAAGGGATGGAAGGTGTGTGGGTAATTATATGGTTGTTGTGGCGAGTGTTTCCAACGATGAGATATTAAATACCCGGCAGTTTGCCATAAATAATTATGGATTCACGATTACTGTCATTTCTGATGGTAATTTGGAATTTAGCTAAAACAGCTAACTCGTTCGCCAGATTCACACTTAGTAGGGGATCCTTGTTCAAGATCTGTTTAATTACTTTTTGCGCTTGGCCTGTTATGATAATTAAGGGCGGCCCTCCATGCATTCTGTTATATTAGAGTACTTTTAATATAAAGAGAAGTGAGGAATTTAAGACTCGGGAGCTTAACTCATATAATTTATATCTTATTTGTTAAAGAATGAAATTGCAAGTAATTTCATGCTGTGCATTACTATGTGTAGAAATTGAGATTTATAGGAAACTAATGACGTGGCCTGAATGCACAGGTGCATCGGGTGGAGAGATAAATAATGTAAAAGCAGATATTAATATTCCTAATGGGTTCAATTATTAATTGGATCGCTAATATGCTAATAATCCTGTTCCATTAGATTCTGAATTACATTACAAGTAGTTGAGAAGTGACGTTAACAAATATTAGCTTTAAATGGTTGATGTTCATTTTCTGTAGGTTGACAAGTCAATGTCGACGGGTAAAGTCATGTCGATTGACCACAAATAAAGTGATGGCACAGGCAGCAAGCTCGTGTACAAATAAAGCAGGGATATCCTCTTAAACAGGTATATCACGTACATGAGAGAAAGAATATTGAGGCTATGTTTCCTACTTTGTGTGACATTGATTGTGAGTGAGTGGAGAAGCTCTGGCAGCAGGCTACGTCGGAATTTAGACGACAGTGGTGGTAAAGGTATTGGATAGATAGGTAATCCACGAGGACAAGTCAGAAGATGGTGGCTAATACCCGAAATTCCTCCGAGGATTGGTGGCACAAATTGTGGGTGTCTTATTCCTGAAGATGCTCCTTGTTGATATTATTGGTTTGTCTTTGTCACCAATGCTGTCTCCTTTGGAGCAGATCATTGATGGAGGTCTCCAAGGATCTTTTCTTATTCACAGGAGAAAGCGTGATGCAGTATTAGTGATGGGACGTTTCCGTTTTCTGTATACGTAATCGTACTCCATATACGCATGTATTTGTACACATTTGAGTTACTAGTAATAACAATGCTGTAGACTTCCAGTGGTTAATGTAGAAATACTTACCTTACCTACCTACGTATACATATAGTAAAGGCACGCATCGCTCACCGAAAACTTGTGTCGCCCACATTCCTTCAGCAGGGTAACTACAGTCTCAGATCTGCGGTCCCGATGGCACCCTCCTCACCACGAGGAAACCAATAGCAGGTACACCTTCTAACAACCACAAACAATAGCAAATACGAGTAGTAGTCATTGTGATGAAAATGTCGCCCTTGTAGCAAACACAACAATACCTGTTAGCACCAACTTACTAGCAACCTAAGCATTATATTAGTTTGTATGTTCATTAGCAATATGTGGTATATATAAGTAGGCTAAACTGAAGGAGATACCTACGTATGTTTTCCCTTTTACCTTCAGTTATACTGTGATCTAAAGTCATAAATTGTATACCTACATATTTGCTTCTTTCACGTTTGCGTGTTCCAAAAACCGGGTGAATATGTCACTTAATGATCGATTGAGATTTACATGGGTTGACACTTACGAACATTTAATATTGCCAGTGGGTGACTATGAATTCCTCAAGGTATTTAAGCAAACCGTCTAATACATATGTAAATATGTATTAGACACCGTGCTAATAACAAAGGTAACAGCGATCTCACATCAATCATCATGTGAGATATCATAAGGTGTCATTCTTCCGTCCATCCGACAGCAGGTGGTGGTAGTATCTTAACAAAGGGACAAAGTCAACCGTTTTTACAAAAGTCGAACACTTACTTTACAGATACCAC
>JABASC010005027.1:0-10874 GCA_019776185.1 Plutomurus gul
CCTTTATTAGTAGACGCTTCAGGCTCTCTCTTAATTCAAAGTCGTTAATATTACAACATTCCAAAGGTCAAGCAGCACTCTGCATTCGTCAAATCAGTAAACCATAAGGCAACCCAGCCACCACGAATATAATTCAGAATTATTTAAATATCTCTACAGCACGCTACATAAATAATTTTCCTTACTAAACGAGTAAAGCCCAAAGTGCAATCTTTTGCCATAAAACTTATCGAATTTACTTATTGATTCACTTATATTTTACAGTTGCTCGTATGCTGCTAGTTAAATAATCTCATCTTCCATGGTGGTTGTAAATCTATTTCACATGTACAGATATTTTATCCCAATACTTCCTTACTTTTAGGGACAAGATGTAGTCTTGGAAAAAAAGATGATTGTGTGCAATGTTCAGTTGCTCAGTCCAAGCCTCACCTCGATATCCATTTGGCATTTTCATGACTGTGACATGATGGCACCCATCCCACATCCATTCAATTCTCAATCGAAATTCCATTCCTTCGATCGGAATGCATTTCCCATTTCATTCCTATTGTTATCCCGGCATTGTACGTTCTATTTATACATATGTATTTTATATATCCCTATACTCTCACATCGATCTATGTATTACCCACAGAGTGACCCTACCTTGTACGTTGCATTCGGACACGGCTCACATTACATTGGTCATTGTATCAATAGTCACTACTATTGCTGCATGGGAGACATATACATAATACATGTAAGCCCCAATACATGTCCATACTCGGCAATTACACGCATACCTGTGTCTGTGTCATGTCCCTTTATGTTCACACAGAGTCGTCCCAAATTCAACTGATTGATAATCTTTAACAAAGTTCTGAATTAGCTCCACTCTCATTGTCATTTCAACGTTTAAAAGCAATGCTCATGTTTTCATGTTGTATTCGTAGTACACTACCTACATTAAAGTTTTTTTATACATGTGAGTTTAAGGAATGTCAAGCAAATGTTGAATGGGAAACGGAGATACAAACAGAAGCCATGAAGAGAGAGCCCTGACCGTGCACTAATTGTAAGAGAGTAACGAGAGATGCTTTTCAGTTACATATTTATTATATTCAATGTGTGTACAGTTTGCAGTATACTGCATTTGCAGAGCTGGAGGTTCAAAGAAGAGAAAAGCGACCAGAGACGTAATTACTGGGTCTGCAGTTTTCGATGAGTAGATGAGATTCAGTGTTTTCTAGTTTCATTATCTAGTGGGATTGGTTTGCGGTGGGTGATGTGATGCGGTGAACGTGGATCGAGTAGTGCACAATGCAGTCGGCCAGTCGACCTCATGCCCCACCACAAAAGACTCCCAATCCCAAAAAATGACTCACCCAAAGAAGAGACTGTGCACTAGATGCATCATATTATTATATTATGACTCTATATGGACTCGTCCTTGCTTCCCATATATTCACTCTATATAACTAAGAGAAAAGATGAGATGAGGGGAGAATCATTATGATTACGCAAAAATCCGGATAAAATAAAATAGTCGGTTGGTGCACATCACCCATCCAGACTTTTTGTTCCTTCCTCTTCTCTCTCATCTCTCTGCTACGTTCCTGCTCGATGCCACTACAATGCCACTCTAACGACAAACACAAACTGTGCACCGTCTACAATAATGACAGCATACTATCTACATATAAGCAAACTGTCATTGTATCCGAATTATACGATTCTATTTTGTCACATTGGCTACATACGCGTTTGCACTACCCATTCGGACGCAGCTCTCACAATTCTATGACTTCACTATTATCTATTATAGTGTTGTATATATTACTCAAATGACATTCTGTGGTTCCTCTTCCGTTCGACTGTTTCACTGTTCCACTATCACCATGAAATTTCATTGACATTCTTGGCTGAGCGAGATTGTGTTGCAGAGCCCGAGAGTTGAAATGAAATTGGACAGGACTCGGTGCTCCTATACTACCACTACCACCACGGTACGAGTAGAGATAAGGCCGCAGAGCTGAAAACAAGCAAGGGTGACGGCGATAGAATAGAATAGTGTGCTAGTAGCTAGTAAGATTATGCAATCATTGAATATACGAATTATCAGCCAGAACCTAAGCTCACATTATATAATGCTAACTAGGATAACTGTACTAATAAAGGGTAGGAGAGCGTGTAGTCAACTGCACCACTGCAACAGAAGTACGTATAATAATATAGGCCAAGCAAATCTAATAACGCCGCACACGAGTTGACAACAACGAACACAGTGAGTTTTATTTAGCTATAGGGCAAACAGGGCATACAGAGGTATCTGCTCTGATTTGGTTTCAGTGTCGAGGTCGACCCGGCGTCACAGAACTTTTCCTGTAAATCCACCACCACCAAAATTCTACTCATATTCTGTAGTTATTGCGATGCTGCTGCATGTTGAGTTGAAATGCTGCACAATCCCCTAATAACATTGAAATTCCTTCTTAACACTTTTTAGTGGAATTGTGTCAGAATTGTTATCTCTTCCCCCCGCATGCATACATTATTGTATTTGTACACATTTGGTTGAGCACGGTGTACACAATGGGGTGCAGCAGGCACACACCAACCAACCCTATGCGCGTATACACACACGCATTGCCCTACAATGGCAAACATTGAACTCGCTCTCAAGAGCGTAGCATCCACTGCACATGAGAATCGACGGGCGGTGAGTTTATTATCTTCCAAAGTTCACTCATCAGTGAAATCCACCATATTTACAGATACACACATAAAACACACTATTGACATTGTCCATAGATTCTGAAGGAGTGCTTCGTGTGCAACAGTCCAGCAGCAGAGCACTAATACGAGTTACGTAATCTGCTCTAAGAGAGAAACTGCAAGGCAAGAGTTCAAAGACAATGAAATGGCGACAACCACAACCAAACTGCAAGAGCTGATCTCTCGTATTTAAGGAGGATTAAGTCTACAGCAGGACAAATGCAAAAGTGGCATTAGCCTTCGTTGTGTGACGTCAGTGTGGATTTGACAGAATGGGTGAAGGGTACGATGACGAGATGAGAGGATCGTGAAGGGTAGACTCTTAGTGTTATTTGTGTGCACAAACCGGCACTGATTAATCGACTATTCCCACCACTAATCCACTTTCATTGCAATTCGATTCTTTAGAGAGAAGCACAAATCCGCTTTTTTTACGGGAGCGCTAATCCTTAATCATCAGAATTTTTGAAAGCTTAATCTCTCGTTTAACAATACCTTCTAATAATAGAAATAGCAACTATTCAATATTTATTCTTATTGTAAATGGTTAGGAATTAAATTCTGCTAATTAACAAATCTCCCACCAAGGTTTTCCTTATTCAAGATTCGTTTCCACGTTGTGAATTTTCGTCATTCAGGTACACTTTGCGGTTCATTGTAGGGTTAATCTAATCGAGGATTCTTTCTGATTGTACAAAGACTCGACCTTGTGTTAATGATAGGAGTTTCTCTGGGAATACATGATGCATAATAGTGGTGGATGACTTTTATGATTGTAGAAGGGTAGGGAGGCAAAGTAATGTAAGCCTTGTACATTTCTTGATGTGCGAGTGTAAGCCTTATTGGGTGGGAAAAGTGACACCTCATCGTTTTAAATGATATGCGAGCCTCCTTCTCTTCATTTCACTTGGCCTTTATTTCCTATTCTTCTTTTTTGAGAAAACACTCGTCTGTTTCATAACATTCTCTTCTTCGAGACTGAAATGAACAAGTGTTCCATGTACCGAGCTGTCAATTGCAACGGAATTAAGCCCCAGTGTACTTATGCACTTGTAAGTAAGTGCTGTTATTTTCTTATTTTCCTTAACCACTTGTAGTTGTTCTTTGGAAGTCCTATTGGGTGCCCTTTGTGCGTGGGGGCTACTCCGGGCCCTTCTCCCCCATAGTAAGTAGTAGGTATAGACACTTCACTTGGCTTGACTAATTGTCCATTTCGGAGGCAGGGAACTCATATTACCACTGTGAAACTTTGAAACACAATATTCTCCCTTTGCCCTATAGCCACGTATATTGAATATGTATTCGACAGCGCACCCCATCGAGATGCTGTGTAGAACACTGCATGCATAATGCTGCCTATGTATCTTCAGTGATGGATAAGAGACGAAGGGTTTTGTATTTTAAGACTCCTCGGGGATTTGACTAGAATCAAAAAAGTGTATATGATGAATTCATAAAGTTGGTAAAAATGTTGGCCTTCTAAATTAGATTAACCCTTTAAAAGGCTAAAGACAAAACCCCCAGAATATTCTACCCTCTCTGGAGTACACGGTAGGCGACCTGTGAGATTGGAAATCTGAAATCTCAAATGGTTAAAACCTCAAAATGATTATTACTTAGGAAATCGTAGAAATGCATGGGGCGACACGAATGGAAAGATCAGACTGTGAAGGTCGGTTGTTTTACTAGTAGAGAGAAGTCAAAGGAGCTACTACTTACTTACATACATTGCAACTTATTACTACTACTTGGAGAGTTGAGGTTACTGTGCAGTGCTTACTTATATGTCCTGCCCTATTCTCATTTTCCCTTCTGTTTTCTTGTTACCAGACTTTGATGTACTGACAGACGAGGAGCACAGGGCCTTCCACTTGAAAATCCTTTTCCAACCACATACATAAAAAGGTTGTTTATTCCACTGGACGAAGGAAGGCCAACGAAACTCATAGAGTCCACAACACGACTAAACGACTCTCACTTATTAACTGGCTTGTAAGTGCACGTAATATTATGTAGTCAGCTACTTCGAATGGTGGAGTACGCACGACAAGAGCACCAGCAATGGAAACACACACCGACAACCACTACTCGCAGTGGTACACACAGCCAAAAGCAATTACTCGCTTTTCTATACGGATTGTTCATTGTGTTCCGTCCAACATAAAATTAGGGATTGTAATAAAAAGGTCCCTTCAACTCAAGAGCTCATCATCTGTTATGGTTTTGCGGCTAAACATTTAACTCCCTTAAATCCTTCACGTCCGTCCATACACAACATAATATATGAACGTAACCCTTTCTGTAATTTTAGTAAATCATAAGTTTTATTGTCAATGAAGCAAGACTTGAAGGTTATTCTAACTACGTACAAATATTTGAATTTTGAATTAATTAATTTAATCAAAGTAAGTTTCAAACTGATTGAACTTCAAAAGAGAAGTCAACTATAGAAGAGAATTTCTCTTCAATGTTTGTCTTCCTTCTCATCATCATCTCGTCCAAAGAGATCTTCACCCCTTGCTCCAGCTTTTCCACCACAATGACAGCAAATACTAAAGAGCTATCATTTAT
This sequence comes from Plutomurus gul, assembly GCA_019776185.1. Taxonomy (NCBI): domain Eukaryota; kingdom Metazoa; phylum Arthropoda; class Collembola; order Entomobryomorpha; family Tomoceridae; genus Plutomurus; species Plutomurus gul. The sequence goes on from JABASC010005027.1 coordinate 5,329, forward strand.
TAGGGTGCTTTGCCCCTACACTTTCTACTGCACAGAGTGAAAATAGAAGCTATACAATAAAGCGGAGCACCCTAAATGAATACGTGTACGTACCAACTACCAACAAAGTGACTATTGTGCTGCATTGTAGTAAATATGCACACATTCGTGCATTTACCACACGGACACCACACAAAGCAGACGAACAATGCAAAACACACTGCAATAGTCGCGTAGTAGTAGTAGACCGAGATTGGACGAGTCAAGTGAGCGCGGGGTTGACAGTAGGGCATTATGTGCCATAACATAACTCTCGGCCGATAAGATGCATGTATACCTACATATAGCACAATGAGAGTGGTTGGCAATGCAAATGTACATTATGTGTAGCGCCCAAGAGAATGGAATGGGTCGTGGTGAAGATAATGACATGCGTATGTACTTTCACCCCATTATTCTTCCATCCCTTTATTTCCGATAGACCCATTTGCATGAATATTAATCACCCATGAAGGCCTTTAGCTTGCATGTCTTTTTTTGCCATTTTAATTAAAACAAACCCTATTGGCCTGGCTGGCCCTGTCCAACATGTCTTGTCCATCTCTACCGAGTTCTTTGTCAGATCAACCGGCTTATTTATAAATCAGTTCAATCACATTCACATCACACACAATTACAAGTACGGCAAAGAAACGAGGCAATCTATCAAATTCAAAAGCGTCCTCTATTTGTTATATTGGGTTAGGTTGGTGCACAGATTGTGTATTGAACTGCAGCAGCCGTGTGTGTGTTTGTGCTGAGAATGGTATGTGTTTGTTGGGAGATGCAAAGCATCATCGTAGGTGTCTATTATTCATCAGAAACTGTTGTGTGCCTCTCCCTATACTCTGTAGAGAATGTGTCGTGGTGGTGCTACAACTACATACAACGTTCTGATGTGAAGCCGCACCACAATTACGTCTTTACATCCCCGCTAAATAAAGCGCTAAACGGATCTTCCATATCTACGCTGATGCTGGCAGATTCTCTTTTGCCCTCTCCAACAACCGTCCAGCCAACTCGCCATAGTAATAATCATAAGTGGAATCTGCATAGGACTTTTATGAGGAACTTTAAATGATTATATCACTCTCTGTGGCTCTAACCCTATCATTAGTAATTAACCCAACCTTCAGGCAGTCTACACAAACTCGACGACTACTTATTGTTAGTCCAACATTCACTCTCCACTCAAAATTTGCAATTTTTTGCCAATGCTGCACCAAGTATTCATTCTTTCACAACACCCTGCACTCTGTGACTCAATGGTACTTTCAGTACTTACAGTACTCATTTCACACTTCCAACTTTTCAAATCTGAAGTCATAGAAGAAGAATTTGAATTGTAGAAATAACATACCAAATGGCGTTGATACTTGTATAGCCCAAGAGTAACAAATAATTGCGATAACTACTTATATGTGAAGACCTTTTGTCTATGCATTAAAAATGCGAAATGAAGACTGTGCGGAGAGTGTACCGATGTGTTCAACACAAGAGACAGTAATAAAATATTGGGATATTATACTTCATGCTGGCCTTTGTTGAAACATACTGGGAGCCAAGAGCCAACCAAGCAAATTCCAATGTAGTACATACGACGTACTAGATATTTCCATTTTCTTATTACCAATTAGTGCAGTTGACTGTGTGTACATGTACATCGGTTGCAAATGGACAGAGCAGTGGCAATCATTCCATCTACGGTGATGGGAGGTCCTCAACTTTTCTTTCCTTCATCACCAGCGAAAAAACTTAAAAAAATAACACATTTATTCCCTCTCGCTCTACTCTTTCCATTTATTCTTTTTCTCCTTGTCCTTTTACGAACGTTGCTTTTGTTTAACAGTTGACTTCATAGCAACAAGTGGTGGTGGTGGTGGCGGTGGTGTTAACTCATCGTGGCCCAGCACTAATAACTAATGTGCCCATATCTGTACACACTGTCGATGATAAATAATGCGTGTGAACAAGAATGAATGAAGTCGTAGATGGCGAATTGATTGAAGAAATGTTTGCAGAAAAGAAGAAGAAGTGAGAGACTGATTTGAACTGAATGAAATTGATTTGCTGCCAGCCTACAAGATGTGTCAACACGGACAACTTGACTTGTAGAATACTCGTAGTCGTATCTCAGGTTGTATTTTGTGGTGTGGCAGTCAGTCAGTCAGTCGGGTTCTTGTTCTAATGTCGTGTCGTGACCAGAGAAAAGCAAAAGTCGGCGAGTTCACTTTGAGTGTAATGCATTCCTGGAAGACGTTCCATTGTCTGAACTCAAAGACTGTTGACTGCGCCACGGCTACATAATAGCTTTCCTATACAAGTAACACAGTCTGACGAGTGAGTATTCATTGCCCATCTACACATTCAAGAGTTAACAAGAAGAGTCAACAGAAGAGAACCGAGCCGCAGGAACACCACAACAGGAGAATAGACATGAGAAGGAGGACAGGACGGGACACGATCCGCTTTCCTCTCTCTCTCTCTCTCTCTCTCTCTCTCTCTGTTTGTCTACTGTACTCTTCTTCGTGTGTTTGTAAGTATTATGTAGGTATCTGTGCTAAACATGTAAATACGTTTGTACGGTCGTTTTGATGTAGTTCCTCCTTGTCTTGTCGTTTGATCTGATAGCGGAGCAAAGTTCTCCGTGTGTTGTACAAGAGCCAAGTCGGAGCAGAATGTGCTTCACCAGCCACAATCTAAATTCAGCAGATACACAAGAAAGCACAGAGAGAGAGAGAGAACAAGAGACTGTCGCCGATAAGATAAGAAGAGAGGGAACAAGACAAGACAGACTCGATTGTCGTCTTCTTCTTGTTGTTTCTTGCCGACGATGCCATTCGATGCCAACTTCTCAACTTATTTACTGCCACACAGGCACTGCCTATCTTCGGTACACGCACAAGTGCATATGCTAAGTGTTATACTTAGGAAGAGATACAGGCAGACACATTGTCGACATGACTTGACACTTGTCACTTCTTAATTGCAACGATCGCTCTCCAATGTGAATACTATGTTTGCTTTGGTAAATACGAGTAGTTGGGAACATACGAGCAATTGTCCTTAGATAAGATACCGTTGACGTTAACTTGTTAGTTCATAGCTTTCCCTGTTAGTTTGCATGTTATCGAAATATCATGGAGAAAGACATTGTGCGACACATTCGCGTCTAATGAACCTATATTGCTCCATATTTCCCAGTTGAGACACTTCCTCCCCAATATTACAGAATACAACATGCAAATGAAAGGTGATGTGGGGAAAGACAAAGTACATGTACAAAAAATTTGGCTCCAATAAATTGATAAAGGTAGAGGGGTATACTTCCTGACCGTATTTTAGCGTAGTAAATAGTACAGCAAATAACAAGTAGCAAGTGTTAAAGGTATATTCTACGTAATGTAAAGTAATTAGTTGTTACCTGTGGTGAATAGAACGATAGCTTTGAGACAAGAGTATTCGGCAGAGTCGACGTGTAGCGCCTTTAATTTTTCCACTTGTTCTTGGAAGATGCGAATATGGTCCATGAAAGCGACGACGCGATCGGCTGCCATGGGTGCTGCATGAAGACCTGCTGCTGCCAACAAAGGAGCCACATGAAGTGGCATGGAACACTGAGATGCGTTCAAAACGAACAACTCTGACCAGACAAGTCGAAGGAGAGCTACTTGGTCCGTTACCTGGAATAATTGTGAATAAAAGAGGAAAACCTTAGCAAATGCTCCCATTGAAATAACGAACGCCTCTATCTGTCCGCACACAAATAAATCTACAAATCAATTCTTCAACCCTTTGAATTATTTTGTTTCTCTCTCAAAGTATTTCTCGTTGGCATTTTGCAAGTTCATTCTGCAATCTAAACTCTTGGCAAGGTGTAGCACAGGTATTTGCTCTCTCTCACTACACGTAGGAATTGTTGTAGGCACTGTGAGCTGCATTGTACGCCAGATTGAGAAGACAAGAGAGTTACCGTAGCAGAGGAGAGCATTCATTTGATCTGTGAGTGGATAGCTCACGAAAAGTGGAAAACACACAGAGTTTTTGGATGGTTGATAACAACCTGGTGAACCTCAACGAAGCGCAACCCTCAATCAACAACATCATTTCATTCTTTCGCATCTATTATTAACCAATAGTTGTTACATTGAAGTGTGTTCGAATAATGCAGCGTGCAACGTTCTATCTGAACGCCTATCTGTGCATACACTCATTGAGTGAGTGCAATCGTGTCATGCTTCCCATGTCATGATCACTCTTTTTCTACTCTTTTGATTATCTGTAATTGATTAAATGTAAGTACTATATACTATGAGCATCTTTCTCTACACACAAGTCAAAGCACAAACAATACTCATAATAGTAATCGAGTATTTTCTTTTGGGACAATTGAGTTTTTCTCAGCGTCTCTCAACTTTTATCTGCCTTCCCAGGCTTGGTGCTCTACGAGATTCTGTGATGAGTGTACGCACCAATGTACAAGATCATAAAGGTAAGTAGATAAGTGTTGTTTTTAGCATTCAAACACATTTACAAGATACTAAGTACATAATATATAATAAATATTATACGTTGAGAAGAATGCTTACTTGTAAGTCAGGGAAGAAGGGAATATTTCGTGCCCACTCGACAGCGGAGACTGAAAAAAAAGAGAATACAATTATTAAGTGATGGGATTTCCTTTCTCCCATTACATTGGCCTTTTTCTTATATTTATAGATTTCGTTATTTAAACAGCTAGTCATATCTGTACATGTATGGATATTACAAAGGAATAGTTTATTTATTGCATACACAGAAGTCGTGCGGCCAATTCACAAATGTTGTCGATTCCCATGATATTGTTAGCTTGCATACACTGGCCATACCGTGACGTGGGATACGGCTCCGCTCTTAACAGTAACGAGATATACGAAGACAAATAGGTTGGCCCGTTCAGACCGTCTCCATTCGTCAGTGCCAACTGACCTGGGAAACCCGGACCGGGTGTTGGTGGGATTCGACCTCTCTGTACAGCTGATGAGACATAATAAACAAATGAAAAACACTTGTAAGACTCCATCCAACCAAAAGCAAAGTAATCACGGAGTCACGTAATTTTTGTCAATTTAAAATGTACCTCATAATAAATAATAAATATTTGTAATTTCTCATAGTCATCTTATAATGAATAAAACTTCATTTGTGCATCTGCAGTCACTCAATTCACAATAATAATAATAATAATATTGCCTTCATTATCGAAAATTGTAGGCCGTATTTTTCTGCACGTTCAGATAACTTGTATCTGTAATAAGATCAAACATGCATAATAAAATACTGTGCAAAATATAATGCATGTCTTGTACAACTTGCACCGCATATATTCACGTATTTGATTCCAGCACCCTAAAAACATTGCGATTTCTATTGCAAGTCTGTGAACTGTTGTCAAGCGTGCAGAATTGAGAATGGGGCAATGGAAATGAGCAAAGAGCAGAGCAAAGGTACGAAAATGGAATCAAAGCAAAGCAAATATACAAATGTGC
>JABASC010005028.1:0-10871 GCA_019776185.1 Plutomurus gul
AGCAAAAACGTAAACACAAATTACGAAGGAAGAAGAATCTAAATACGATGGACAATAGAAATTATTTCTTATTTAAATTTTTTTGAACACAACTACACATATACAACGCAAATAAATTATTTAAATTTTGAAAATTTAACTAAAATATACAATCTGAATATGCAGAGTTTACCCAAGATAAGCATCTCATGAATGTATAATACAGAGTCGCTAAGATGTTTACAATTTTTAACCAACAATTGATTTCGACAAAAATAATCCGGTCCTTCTAATTGTAGGTAAACGGCGCATCGACATAAAGGAACACCTTGTTCAGGTACAACTTGTTATTTTCAGATTTCACAAACTGTGGTTATTTAATTTGTGTGATGGTTAGGGTTCAAGGGTTAAATAAAACAATTTGTCTCAATTCCCGGTCTTCTCTTAAGGAGACTTTGTACTTTGTCTGTCTCATTGACATTCACGCATTAACTTTTTTCCTATTCACATTTACCATATTGCTTATATATTGCGTTTATCTTTTTGCGTTACCCTTAACATACGTTTTTGCTGTATACGTTTTTACACTAATCCAAGCCACGTGCATATTTGACGCTAGTTCTTTACAATGTAGGAAACTGAAAACGGTATATCCCGTACTGCAAATAGAAATAACAGTTTTACCCCTGACATCCTGTAAGTATGGATATGCCAAGTGGTTGTGTAGAAGTATGTAATGCTTTTAAATAAGGCTACGTAGGTCGTACATACGTAACGCTTTAATTTAATGTGATGTGAATAATTCAACGGCGAGACTCACTCACTGAGACAGGCGGACCCCTCTTTACCATATTAAATAATAATAGAGTCTCTACTGCCACCCGGTACGTGCTGGTTTGTACCCAATTCACTCCACAGCCCACATGCATACGGAGATAGAAATGTGAGTGATGAGATATTATTTCTTGCCGGAAAGAATTCCTTCCTCGAAGCCCGTTCAACGCATATTTAGATACACTTAAAGCCATGAAAGCTTAGCCGATGCTTTTGAGAGCAATGAAATGTTATCTCGGCATATTAAGATTAGGATGACATGACTACAGAGCTCAAACGACAACAGAAGAAAAAGACGGAAATGACAAACGGGTATAGGCGATGTGTCGGCATTGGGAGACCCACTGCACACAGTGAAGGTAGCACTACACCACAGTACATACGATGGAGTTTAAAGTGTAGATGAGATGACACGCCAGGCTATAGGAGTGTCTGACTTGTCTCGACTTTCTCCGCACAAGTTCCATTATTGCCACCACAAGGAAGATTGTGCATGTGTATTTACAATGCAAAGGCACTTCTTGGGTTTGCGAAACTGTTACACTTACACATTAAACGGGCGTTAAAGCATCTCATGGCTTAGTTGATGCTATGTGGGAAATGATGAAGCTGTCTGTGCTTGTACTCGTATAGTATGTAGAAGATACGTATTACGGTAATAGCTACTACATATAGAGGCTTTGTTCTTGTCTCTGTTTTTGTATTTGTGTTTTGTAGGACACTTTAAGTGTTGACTGGAAGGCTTTTGCTAACACTAGAGCAAGCATTACTACGGACCACACACATCCATTTATACTCGCATTAAAAGTACCGTGGAGATTGTCGATGATGGGTTTCCCTGTAGGCTCGTCCAATTATCTCTGCAGTCCTCTATCCATTTATGATACACCGCTCAGCCAGTTATGGCTTATTTTAAGGTGGCACACCATTACCATTTAGCTTTTACTGTTGCCAGTCGAAAAGTACATAGCGGCGGACTCGCACACAGAGAACCAGAGTGAGGGAGAGTGAGAGAGTGGAGCAGACAAGTCGTAATATTTATTAGATAGATTCTAAGCAGCTATATAGAGGGGCCCAGTGAGAATTTTATGTAAAGAATTAATGGATACAGCTGCAGTTTTGCAGAATAATAGTCGTCCCTACGTACTAACCAACGGAGGCTAATCGAAATTACAATTTTCTGCGCCTTTCCTTGGCCTTGGACAGGGCTATGCAGTTTTAATAGGGAGCAACTTTCACCAAAAGAAAGTTTCAAGTTCTGAAAGCCCGTTAAGAGTTAGAGGCTTCTTCTTCACTAGATGTTATTTACTGTGTGCGGGTTACTTTTTTAAGTAAACCGCATGCACGTGTGCTGTTGTTATACATAATATATAAATCACCTGGGTTGACGGCAGTGGACAACAGCGAGAAAAGATGGAGTCCCAGTAAGGTGAGCGCTATTGATGATGACAACGTCATCCCGTCAGATTCATATCCTCCTGCACGTTATTCATAAAATGAGGATTTTGTGTTTACAGCTAGTTGCATGCATTCCAGTGGGGGCAAGCTTTTGTGGTTCTTCTGAAATATCGCTACAGCGATGTTCCCGAAATGTATCTAGAAGAAAAAAGAAACATCAAAAAAATAATCACACTTAAAGAAATACAGAAACTCCATACTTAAGTATAATTGAAATAAAATTGAGTTAAGATTTGAAAATCTGAACATTCGATCTACCTTTTTTGCACAACTTTTATTTATATATTTTCCGTAAAAAAATTGTTGGCTTTGTTCTTTACCATAGTTGTGTACGTACACCATAATTATAGCTACATAATCTTAACAAAAGTTCCCATTGCTATTTTATTAACCTTATTTTGCGGTCTACAAATTTTTCTCAGAATACCTACAGCGTAAACGTTATACTTAATACATCGAAATAAAATTGTCCTCACTTTAATGTGTTCACCAAATTTCGTTTAATTGAAATGACAACACTGAGATCTTGATACGACGAGCACATCTTAGTGTTGTTATCAAATTAGACAGATGTAGTGGTTCCACAGCAGCCATTTTTTCACCAAATACAATATTGCGAACCGTCACTTGTATTATGTGGTATTAAGTAATTATATTTGTTGCCAGTATCCTGTCTAGCATAACAAGGACCCGAGCGGGGACCGGAGAGACAGTTGCTAGAAATGTCGCCCACATACCACCACCACTGTTACATTTAACGCTGCTAACGAACACAATGAACGCTGCTGCGGTCTGAAAGGTAGGTAAATAGTACCGCGAATGGCAAACAGAAAGGAAAACTAAATACGTGTCATGTAGGAAATAATAGTCTGTGTGTGTGTGTGTGTGTACACTTCAGACAACACAAAGTTGAATTGTGCTACAAACAAGCGAGAGCCTGTATATATAGAGCCTGTATATAGGTATGAACGCTTTTCCAGAAATAAAAGCCAAGAGATCTGCTCCTGGACGGGCTTCTCCGCTACAGTGAACAACGAACAAATAACAGATGAGCCTATAATGACATGATTGCTCTCGGAAGGCAGACGCATCTTTCCGCTCACTTAAGAAAGACATGTAAAGGCCCTTATTACTGTATACTACTATGTGTTCGCCCGTGTTACAGTTAATACCTTGTACACGTCTATTGCCACTGCACCATTAGTATCCAAGGGAAAAGTAAAATGTGTTGTATCTTTCTCCTGCAGTGAAAGTGCGGAGAAAGTAAGTAGTAGTAGCACATTGGAGAGCAATACAGTAGTATATTATTGCAGTAAATTGATTCCGTTCATCGTGTAACCGGGTTCCAGTAGGAAATAACAGGCTCATTACCAGGCTCAAAAGCTACCCATTCATTTGCTCACTCACCAACTACATTTCTCCGTAAATGTATGTATTTAGCTACCTACACGGCCTATATATTTTCTTCCGATGCCCACCTACTTACTACTATACATTCTCACAATTACTAATACGTCCGCCTATTACTCTTTTACTGTTGCACTGCTTTCCCTATACAGTTATCAGCCACTGGGTGTGCTGGACCGGTTTCTTTACGCCACACTTCCTACTTGCACACATAGTACATACATACAGAGCTATGACTTTGCGAATCTTGACAACTCATCAATTTCCCTTAAGCTGTTCTCACCTTTCTGCACAGCAGTGCCTTCCATTTCCACTCCGATTCCTTCCCTTCACTGTTTACGTTACGATACGGCTCAAGAGTTATGGCTTGCCTATTAGATAATACAGGAATTAAGTCAAGTCAGTTATTTCGTGGTCTGGCCTCTTCAGAATATCTCCCATCGAGAAACTATAACAAACAAATAGGAAATTCCTTTCGACTTTGTCTACTACATAGTTCACCTAGTCAGTGATAGCACTGGATACTCTCTGCATGCAAGTATATAGTACGAATTCCAGTGAACATAAATATATGCTGCTGGTGTTGGTGTTATACTAGTAGTATATGAGCTGGCTACGATTAATTCTTCTGTTTTATTGCTTCGATGACTGTAAATGACATTTTGGCTTCTGGAAGAAGTTCGTTCCAGTATTAGCTACTTACTATTACCTATATAGACAGCATATGTGTATACGTATGTATTAACACTGCTTGGAGCAACTTTGTTTGAAAATCTAGTTTTCCATTCGTATAATATAATCTATATCCTTGTAGGAGAAATATCGTGTGCCATTTGTGCTGAAAAGTCTGAATTATTACCGTGCTATTAATAAGTAGTCGCATTATCGTGCACGCTCAAGATATACATTAAAATTATTAAGACGACCATTTTAGCCATTTGAGAAAGGAGTGAATTTATTTCACATGAACGAGCTTAAAAGTCTAAATAGACTGGCTCTGCCTTCTCCTGGAATTACATAGATTGTTAACTTATTCATTAGGTTTCTCTTGTAGCAGCAGCACTTTAACGTAACAGGACTTGATCTTGAAGCGATTACGAGTCTAGGCTGTAAATATATACGACTGGCACCCAAGCAGCACTAGTGTACAAAGTGAGTTCATTGAAATGATTGCGTTTCATTTCGATTCAATAAGAGAGAGCAAGTGACTAAAGGAAACCACAGGAAAACTTTCCACATAACAGCTTTCGGCATCAGTGTTAGTATGCTGTAGTGCATCCCATTGAAAAACTCCTGGCTCATTGGCTTTCACTCGCCTTTTCACCAGAAAAATAGCCCCTGAAAGCCAACTAAAGTTAAAGTGGGCTAAGTGAAAGTGCTAAATATCAACGGATTCAATATTACACAGCTGCACCGGTAAATACGAATACATGATCACATCAAACGAAATGTAACCGACAAGTTTTTCCGTTGTTTTACTATGAATTTCACTTCCTATGAGTTTGTACACACTTTCACTGAGAGAGAGAGATGGGGGATATTGTGCTCGTGTATAATTATGCACGAGTCCTTTTCAATTCGGACACTAATTCGACACAACAGATGTATAAATTACTTTGGCTCTTTAAGCGGAAACACTGAACTGGTCATTAATCTCTCGCTTTCCTCCCTCGTGAGGTACATGCACAATTCACGGTCTGCACTACTGGTTGGTCTACTCTGCACTAGCAGGGATTCCCCACTTCCCACTATCTCTATATTTTCATCTGTAGTCATCTCCTGCCAAACTTTCTCCATGTGTGCTTTCTATCCTTGTCTCTAATTCACACTATTACACATGAGTAAATTCCGTGACTTGGATTCTCTACTATGACTGCCTACTACGTTACACATCACTACTCAACTGTATACTTATAGTTGTAGTATGTGGGCAGCATACCATACGCAAGTTCTACACTATGGCTACTGTATTCCTTTCAAAATGACATTTAGTTAGTAATTACAATGTATTAACTTGTTCTTGGCTTCTCAAAGCATCGTACGGTAAATGCACACCTTGTGAAACGAAAAAATTAGTAAATCCAGCGACATAATCTGTTATTAATTTGAAATAAAAATTAAATTTAAAATCAAAATTTCTTTACATGGCGTTACTCTTGGATTACAATCCAATTCCTGTTGTATTCTTGCAGAGAGAAAATTAGCAAAATTGTATCTGTATGTAAGCAGTAAAGTTATTAGCTATAATTCCCACATGCCTTATCTAATCTTGCAGGCCACTCTATTCTAATTAGGAGTTCTCGTCAGGGAGTAGACGAACTACACATTATGTGGCTACTTAACGCAGATTTTGACAGATGATCTAAAGTAGGTAAGTAATCTTTATTGATTCAGTCGAAACACAAAGTAGACTCTAATTCCAGTAGCTTTCTAAAGGAATTTCTGCACTAATTAAGATAATCTATATACCATGGTGAATGCTACGCTTTTATTCTCAGAATGCCTCTACAGTAAATTTACAACAAAGTGTACCCAATTCCTTTACAGCGCTGTGATACAAATGTTTCATGATTAGCAAATTCCAGCTCACCTTTAGTTTGCACGTGCAGACAGTGGATCATTAATTGAAGCAGAAATTCTCTGTGATGGTAGTTTTTTATTGCTTTATTAGCTAAATTTATTCTGTCGCACTGGTTGTAGAATAGTAGGTAGTACCGCTGACGCACATCCACCGGCAACAAATCCACTTACTGCGGAAATGTAAATTTCCTTTTGTATTTTAGACGAGATTCTCTCTTCTTGTTCCGTGTGCCCTATATTCGCTTCACCTGTCGACTACTTAAAACTACTAGCTATCTGAATATGCTCATTCAATTAATTTCTGTTTGCATACCTTTCATTAGTTGCTTTAATAATACGATTAAACAAAAATTTATAACACTCAGCTCTTATACAGAGGGTTCAGGAGAAGATACTTCTATATTTATATTATATCGTTTGGTGTGTTATCCTTGATGAGCACAAATCAAACATCCAATCACCAGAAACACAGTGAGTCACTTTCGTAGTATTTCAAGAGAGCAAACTGCTAACAAGAATTTGAAGGGGATCTGCGAGGACACTCTTGAACTTGAGTTGTTTGCTTGTATTATAGCAGCAGCTAGAATATTGCTACTAATGTTGAGAAAATAAAGCACAGGTAATTCCTCTTGATTCAATTCAGCTCAACGAATAAAGGTAAAAAGCTCAACACATAGAACTCACTCTCTATCTCTCCCCTTATTTCCGTAGTACAATGAACTGTATTGTGTATTGGCTTGTTTGTTCTGATCCACCTTTTACAAATAATATTCTCTATGGGTACTTACGTATTCATGTATGCAGAGCATATGAAAATCTATTGTGTCTTGTTTGTGTACGAGGGAGGAAGACACGGGGCCCAAAGTAAAGTGAGCAGTATAATTATATGGCAAATAGTATTTCCGTGTTGTGCGAGCCTGGCCGTGGAAGTAATAGGAACACGTGGACGAGCTGCTAGAGGAACAACACAGAGTTCAGTTGAGACTACAGAAAATGACGATCCTTTCAAATGTAATGCTACATCTGGACTGACGATTGTAGCTACAACTCAACGTGAGTAGCCCAGTGGTAGACAGTGGATAGATTCTAAGTATAGAGTCAGTGAGTGCAGTCAGTGTGCTGGTACGGTGCAGGGCTGACTCGGTGACTACAGACAAGGCCTAATGTTATTTGTGTGAACTACTTATTTCATGTAAGTGCGCTCTGAGCAGACAGCACACCGGCAGAAATGTACATTTTCATTTTATCTTGCTGATTGCACGTTGTTAGCTTTCTATAGAGATTGCAGTCTGTGCACTGTAGCCGGTAGACAATCAGCACGAGGAGAAACATTTACTTACTCGGTTGCTCTCTTCACTTACGATCTCATCATCAAAGGAGAGGAAAGCATTTAGAAATTAATTGCTGTTTATTTTTCTCTCCACCACTCATCCTTTCCGTTTCCCCGCACTTACTAACCGTGTAATACTTTTACACACTAAAGATCCACTCTGCTCTCTCAAATGCTCAATTTCTACGAAAAACTGTACTGATCTCTATTCGGAAGTTATCTCAATGTATTTTCCTTGTGAACTGTTGTGTGAGAGAAGGCTTGGTTATTTTTTTTTACTTTGGTTCGTTCAGAGGTTAAACAGTTGCTCGGTTTACCACACGTAAATTAAAAAATAATACTGAGAGCACACCTCTTCTTACAACGACCACTACATAATATCATATGGAATACTACTAGTAGGAGTACACAATACTGTGGATCACAACAACAACAACAAGGAATAACACAGAGGTCTTACCTAAAATATCACAACAACAACACTAACCTGCAGACAAGATAAAACAAGACAAGTAAGTCTACTTCGGTTAAGGCAAGTCAAGTCAGTCAACCCAAAGAATTCCCAAAAGTAATCCTTAGAGAGAGAGAGAGAGAGAGAGAGAGAGAGGAACTGAGTGAGTAAGAAAACCTTGAGAATTGAGCTTTTATATTTTATAGAATGGAATAATAGACGAGCTCCTTTCACCGACTTTCTCCTGCAGACCTCCACTAATACAAAGTGAGTGAGTTGCTAAGCAGAGCTGCTCTGTGCACTACTGCAAGTATACGGTGTACGGAGTACACGACTATATTCTCTCGATTGCATTGTACTTTATTTTCGAGAAGACGAAGAAAATTCAGAAATTTCTTCGCAAAAGCTCCGAACCGAAAGTGAATGAGTTGGCTGAACTTAAGTTGGCTTGGGTTTCGCTTGCCCTCCGAGAGCTCTCAGATATCCGGTCTCAGCTTCTCCTAAAACAGACCAGACCAGACTGAGTGACTGATCCGAACCTTTTCTTTTCTCTTTCTCGATTTCACTTTCTCTCTCCCTCACTCACTCTCTCTCTCGTTCTCGTTTCAGTTTGCTCCTCGACTCTTCCCTTCTTCTACAACGGCCATAGTAGCCTCGGCGAGCACACGATCTCCATTTGGATTTCACTTCCTATCCAATGCACAACTGTGTTACTGCACTGCAACTCCTTTCTCTCTTTCTCCCTGTCTCTTCTCAATTTCGTGCCAGTTGCTGCTTTCTCTTTCCTTTCTTGGCTCATTGCATTGGCCACGATCACGGCTCAGGCACTACTGGATGCGCTCTCCTACTATGCACACACACTTATAATATTGAAGCTTCACTTATTACACTTGGTGCACTGACGTGCTCAAAACCGCCGCTGCACATAGTAATATGTACATACACGCCAGTAGTACTCTCGAAATGAAATACTGTAGACTCTTGCTGGTACTTTGTCACACACTGCTTACGTGTTTACCCATTATTTTAAATGAAAGAAACTTTTTACAGGAGAAAAAGTCACTCACTGTATCTGACTTCGCTCTACATGTGTGTTTAAAGTGTTGATGCGCTTGCGGAGTGAAAACGGATACGGATTTCTATTCTCCACTATTATTCCACATAGAAACCGTGTACTATTTCATTTTAAGTCACTCGCTAAACGGCCGACTGGAGAAAACATTAAGAATGAACACGAAGGTGGGTTAATGGGACTCTGGGAAATGTAAATTGCTGCACGGGAATATTGTGGTATGCTTTTGAATGGCGGGGAAGGCGTTTCTGATTGAACATGGTCAAGGGTGGTCCAGTGTCCTTTGGGTCTATCTTTCCTGATTATTTCTTGTTCTTTGGAGGCTCCTTCTTTGTCTCTAAGTTACAGCAGCAGCAGCTGTCTCTTCTCTTTCTTTAATCATTCTCGGCTAAGTGAATGTTCAAAACTGAATATATTACCTACATTTCACATGACACACTCTGAGTGAGTTTCCTTAATATAGTAATAAGTTGGAATAGAAAAACGTATTGCATCCAGGTACAAGACATATGAAAGTAGGTAGAGCCAGGGTTTCTTAATTCTCAACCGGATACAATTTCACAAAGTTCACAGTGACAACTCTGGTGGTTAAACGAATCCTTTGGTATTTGTACAATAATTGTACAAATACCATAATTATTATGGAATCGAGTCAGAATTTTCTTAAATTCAAAATGCGGGGTTGTTAGAGAGGTCAGACTATGTTTGAATTCGTGGATAGGTTCAGTGCTAGGCACTGGTACTAAGTAGTAATTAATAATCTTAAATATGGAACTTTTCCCATAAATTTGTTGTTCATGTCACTTTGTTAAATTTTGACCATGCATGAGTCGGGAATCGGGATGCCAATATTACAATTTGTAGTATTATTTGTGTATAGGTATTATTTGTAGTTATGAAAACTGCTTTATTACACAATCACTAAAAGCTAAATTATGACGTTGTTTAAACATTAAATTCTAATGAACAATTATTTGATTCAAAGTAATACATAGATACTACACATATAGAATATTGTCTACGAGATCCATGTAAACACAAAAAAATTAAAAACCTATTCGGTCTAAGATTACCAAATTACATTATAGTTTAAATGTTTGATACAACGTCGCAATTTATCATAATTTGTTCTGTGCAATGTAGCCAATGCCTATGTGTAAAAAATAGAGGAATAGTGGATGATAACACACGTTTTTTAATGCGAAATCATAATGTAATGGGATGCAATAGTTTTTGCTATTCCCTTTGCTCTTTTGCCGAAAGTTTCAAAACAAAACAAAATTATATGAAACCAGAATATTATATGAACTGCATTTACAAATTCTAGAATGTCTTCAGTCAGAATTCAGAATCATGAACTTATGATGATGAGAAATAAATTAGAAAAATAAGGAATAGATATCACTTCTCAGACAAAATATGGGATGTGAGTTTGGTAGAATATTGTCCCAATAGTCCGATATGATAAATACTTTAGAACTAAATATTTTAAAATGAAATACATCCAAACGAATGCTTTTGCTTGTTCTAGGAATGTAAATTTTAAAAACAATATAAACTTACAATTATTTATTTCCTCCCGTTTCTCACGAATCTTCCATCTACATAACATGGGTCAATTTTACCTTAAGTTTTTTTCATTTCTCAGACTGCAATCCTTCCACTGGAAACCCGAACACGTTTCTTAATTCCCACTTGGTAGCTCTTTGTCGCACCCACCTGACCGTGAGAAATGGGAGAAACGTTCTCCCACGCTCGAA
>JABASC010005029.1:0-10869 GCA_019776185.1 Plutomurus gul
GAACTAGTTGTTCATTTATGATCCATTAAAACCAATTGAACTAAACACGCTTGCAGCACAACGAATGCATTATATTAATCATACACACGCATCAATTATGTATGCAATAAGTATATGCGTTTGTGTATGTACTCATTTTTTGCAGTGTTACACGTGCACATTGCTTATTGCCATCTTGTATGACTCTATGCGGAGTTTTCTCCTAACACATGTAATATTATTATAGATTTTTAAAGCTACTGTGTAGTTCCAATGTAAAGTTGGTAAGTAAAATTGCTCAATCCGAAGAAACATTGTAGAACACTGAAGGCCACATAGAGATATCACAAGAGACACCAATGGGATTGACCTCAATTAGAGAAGATTGGAATTCGCCAAGCTTAAAGGGTAGACCCGGAAAGCAAATGCACACTGGACTTTGCAGACATGGTCATTGAGAATTTGGCTGGCCTTGTAGGAGCGTGAGAGACGAATACAGTTTTCTATCTTCATCGACTGGCACATTGGCTGTAAACACAAAAAATCGATCTTCACTTTACCACATCCTCCTCTCACCTCAAGCACAGTGTGCAGTGCACACCAGTCAAGAATGCATCTTGTAATGCAGGCAGGAATTTGATGCCCTTAATCAAAACTAACGATTTACTGTATGTAACGCCTGCTTACCCCTTCCTTTGTGCACGTGCACATCACACAAGGCGATATCCTCTCTGAAAAGCCCAATGTAATGTTCCGCCCTCCCATTGGACAATACCGCCGATCTATCCAATGATCCAAGTCCAGTGACGGCAGGGAAGAGCACGGCACTCGCGGATTTCTGTAAAACAGTCAGGAACACAGACACTTAACCTTGGCAGTAAACCGATGAGGAAACGACCTGGTCTGCCAGTTAATAAATAAATTTCAATTTACTAAAAAGTTTTTCTGTTGCTTACAAAAATGGTTCGGGAACATCAAGTGCAGATCGCTGAATAACCCGTTGCTCGTCTGCGTTCTCACAGATAAGTTTCGCTAAGGTGACTTTCCGTATTTCCATTAGCTGGGCCGCCGTGAACCGAGTCAACGGTTCAGAATTCTCGTACCAAAACCGATCACACTTTCTCAATTGTTGAAATTGTTTAGCAACAATGCAAGCAAATGTCGGACCGATCACTCCACCGTGCACAGCTGTTTCTGCCAAACCCCCTGGAAATAAATCGATGTCGTCCACAGTCGCATAGATTCTCTCCAATTTTTGTATCAAACGAGGAGGAATTTCTTTTCGAAGGTCGTCAAAGTTCCTGGCTCTTGTTAAGTTGCATAGTGCCCTATAGTTGTTATAGCCGCTTATACCTACAAAATGGAAAAGCAATTGCAACGGTTGCAAGGAAAGCTGAATCGATTGGAACTCTGTAGTAATGAAGAAACTCACCGTGGTCTCTAGCTCTTTGAATATTTAAAGCTGCCAAGTCCATTCCAGATACTGGGATCTTTTTGTCCTCGAAAAGATGATTCGTCACCTCCTCAGTTATGAAATTATCCAGTGTCTCCATTGGTGTGTTGGCCAGTCCAAATAATAATTCATCC
The DNA here is from genome assembly GCA_019776185.1 of Plutomurus gul. NCBI lineage: Eukaryota > Metazoa > Arthropoda > Collembola > Entomobryomorpha > Tomoceridae > Plutomurus > Plutomurus gul. The sequence continues at coordinate 1,567 of JABASC010005029.1, forward strand.
ACCATTCCCGGACGAAATAAGAGGTCAGGGTTGAAAAACGAATGTCTTAGTTGAACACTTGGTTCTTTGACACGAAGATTTACTCCAAGTCGTTTGAAGGAAGGCTTCAGCAAACTGTGTCCGAATCTAAAGGCTGCTGATGCAAATTCATTGAAAACAGTTGCATCGCATCCCGGGTCATAATTGTGAAAGTATCCTTCTGAAACCAATTCAATGTTGTACTTGTTTACAACATCACAGCCCAAAATTCTGGGAAGAAACTCTCGGTAAGTAATGTGCTGTGTGACAGAAGATAAAATCCTTCGAGCGTGCTGATAGAGGAATTCATCGTCCCAATGTGGATTCCTGGCTTGAAGTTCCGTAGCCAGTCTATTATGTTCCCGCAACCAAGTCGTATGAATGGCTGCTAAGGCTGGCTGTTCGCTGCTTCTTAAATCCCCTGGCAAACAGAAGAAAATCATTGGACATATTCTACAATGGCACTTTACTCATAAATACGTTGGACGACGCTTCGTTTTGCAAAATAAACATTGTTAGCTTTAAATCTTCCTAGAATATCAGTATGTCTGTCTCCATCTCACATTACAAGTTATAAGGTATTTTGTAACTTAGACGGCTTTAGCAGTAATGGATATTTTACCAGCTTCGAAACACAAGCCAGACGGTGCTTTGCATTCTGGGTGACTTGGCGTTTGGGGTAGGAGATCTTTATATTGTTTTCCTGCTGGGTGTTTCGTCATGTTCATTCTTCCGCCGACAAATACTCGCAGCTTTTCAGCTTCACAAACATCGGACCCATAAGTGTGCGATGCATCCACGTAAGAAGTCACTTGATTTAATTGCTCTCTAAAACCTTATTGAATATTCATTCGAATCTTTAGGTTTTAGGAATCACCACTAAAAGTACACAGTATGTAATATGTATTGCATAGGGGTCTACATACAGCAATACCATGGAATTTGTGGAAAAATCCAAAATTTACATCTTGCCTTCTATGTACTTTAATAACCTTTGCCTAAATACAGAGTGGAAGTTAAAGACTCTCTACAAAGATTGACATTTTCGATTTCCCCACAAGTACTCCAGAATTGCTTTGGACCCCTAGGCAGTACGTATTACATACCTTGTATATGCTTCTACGATTATGTGTGTTGAGTACCGGAGGAGCTGTATTATGTAATTATACCTAGAGTAAGTTGTCCAGGAAGAGACCGAGTAAACGGAAGACAATTTCTTAATTGCGTTGTCTTATTAGTAGCGAGAAAGTAAGGATCGTTTTCAGGAATAGGGATAGGCCAACATTCAGGATGAACAGTTTCCTTAGAATCGCATGAGTGACAATCCAAAATTGTGTTTCCAAATCCTGTTTTCAGTGAAAAGCAATAGATGAAATTACACCAAGCCTCATTAGGTGCTTAGTAAAACATCCGGTGTAGTGTAATCCTAGTCAGAGTGCTTAAGAACTTCCATACTAGGAAAAAGCTTTCTAGCAACAGTAGCTGCGTAGCTAATTTATCAACTCACCTTTGTTCATCGGTGTATGTGTGATATCATGATCCAGCCTACAGAAAAATGAATCTCGAATTACTCATGGTAATTATCAACAATAATTTCTACATATTCAGTTTTCTATGAAAATAAGTAAGTAATAATAAATATTTATAAATATTCTAACAGTTGTGCGTATTGCATCAATAGTAATGTGTAGCGCTGGTGTGGGGCACTGATGTCATCATGAATTTGGGTGGACACCAATCTTGGAGTGGGAAGGGGTATTCCTTGAACGGTGGACTCGATCCTCGGAATTTGCAAGCCTAGAAATGTCACATGGATTGAATGAGTATTTCAGAGTTTATCACAGTCAAAACAGAACCTCACTGGAGACAGTGTCTCAAAAGGGACTGTTAGAATATTTTGCAATGCTGCATCCATTAACCATCATGATAGTCTGGAGGTAGAAGTCGTTTAAAAGCTCTAAAAGCTTTTCCTTGGTTAGCATCCTGTAAATTGTTGCACCATCCGGTAATCGAACGAAATATTGATGTATGATCACACGGCAAGTCATGCTCTCCACATTTTTGATTTTTCGGCAACTCGGTCAACGAGGAAATTTCTAAGGATGGAAGAGACAACAGAATTTCTCTGACGTCTCTACTCGTGATGGGTGAAGACTCACTATCCTGCAGTTCTCCACTATATACACACAAACAGGTAAGGTGTAAAATTACTATTTCCTCATAATAAAGGGCATTGTGAAAGGAGAGTTAATGGAGGATTCTTTCAGTCTTTCTCTCTAATAGCAGTACGAACTGAAGGGAAAATAAACGAGGAAAGGATTGTAGAACATTAGGTGAACAAATCATTATAAAGTGGTGAACCTGAGAGACAAAACTCCATTGAGGAACCGGGTCGTGGCAAATTGCAGTAGGAAAGAAGTATTCGCAATCTCCAGAGCTTGAGCTTTCGGCTTATTGAACCCGAATGCAATACCAGCGGGTGAACGAGGATCTACATTTTTCCCTATAAGTTATAACACACGGATCATTTATATGTGAGCCAGTATACATGTAAAGCGGTCGCTGAAAGTGTTGAACGAGGTTTGAGAAATTGGCAAATAACTTTTTAAGATGACACTTTAAAAGTTCGATCATTGACTGTGTTAGAAAATGGTAGGACATCATCAAGGCTCTATTATAATTCATTTGGAGAAAATGATAATCTAATTTAATATGGCAATTACTTTGTTTCCATAAATCCACTTCGTGTGAGTGGAGCTCTGAAATGTCAAGTCTGGCTTTCTGAATAGCTTCTCTCAACTTATTTGACGGCACAGAAGACTGCGGTTGTTCATTATGCCATTTCCGAATGTCAATCCTACGAATTGTGTCGCCTTCACAGTGCATCGGGGCGTTTCTACAAAGATGACGGTGTCCATTACACAAATATACAAATCCATGCAGTCTATATAAGTATACTCAGCAAATTAACACGCTCCATGTGCCTCTTTACTGTTTACATGGGAAAATATCCCTTTTGCTAATAATAATGAACTCACAGAAATGGATCTCTGCTGAGAAACACTCTGGGCTGTACCTCCATCACAGCATTACTGTTATCACAAATGATCCGAGCGTAAGAAACTTGTCGTATTTCCTGTAATTGCTCTAAAGGATAAAAAGGGGAAACAATCTGTGTAAACATTTCACATGCAAAACTGAGTTGTGAAATTGTACAAGTGATTCCGCACCTGCAGTAAATGCCGAGGGGGGGAGATCATTTTCATACCAAAATCGATCACCCTTTCGCAATTTTTGGAACTGAACTCCGAGCAGACAACCAAACGTGGGCCCAATCACTGCACCTTCTTGAGGAAGCTCTGCTAAGCCCCCAGTAAATAAGTCGATGTCTTCCACATGTCTACATTTACATACATCAAGAAAAATACTTAAAGAATAACGGTTGTTTACAGGAAAAGGAGAACTATTACATTACAATTTCCTGTCATGATGATCATAATTCAGAGAAACCTGAAGTTTTACGTGAATAGACATACATTTCCTCCACAAAGCACACTCACATCAGAACCGAGCAAATTGCACTTACTTATATATAGCTCTCAGGGAGGAGATTGCGTCATGAGACATTGTCCCATTTAGATCTTCAAATTGCTTGATTTTTCCATGGCCACAAAGCTCTTTGTAGAAAATGAATCCCGGAATCCCATTATCTCTTCCTTGTTGTATGAGTTGCGCTGCCAGGTCGAGTCCCAGTCCTTTTATTATATTACAATCTTTCAGACCTACATACATGCTATTAGCTCGCAGTCTCGAACATGCATAATTTATTTCAGTGATAAGAAGGTATTCAACAGACGTTCTCAATGGGAAAACCAACAACCACAACATCACTAGTTGTACACACAGAATCACAATAGAAAATATTTTGCAAAAAAATTGTACTATTTACAATAGGAAGAGATGCAAATTATATTTAAGCGTGAGCATTAGAAAACAATCACTTTCAGATTCTTTTGTTCGCATCATCAAATCTCAAATTCTAATCAAAGTAGCGTTTTTTGAATAAATAAGCATAAGCATATCAGTGAGTCTGAACATTGTAGCATTTTTCATGAGTAGTACGTAATACCTGTTTCTGGGTCTTCAAACATTCTATTTGTCATGATATGATTAATGAATTGGTCTTCACTTTGTGCCTTGCCTCGAAGTAATCCTCTTAATAGTTGATCCAGAGCTCCATTTCGGTACAGCTCAAAGGGGGCATAGAATGAATCGCTTATACTCTTTTCAGCCAACTTTCTTCCGCTCTGATGTATTCATACAGAAAAATCATACAAGATCTATTTTCATTCAAGGTTATTTAGTAAATAATCATTATTATCTAATTATTTCTACGTGAATGAAACACATAAAAAGGACGAGGGGGTGTACCAATAAATGAAGGAACCTCTATTCATTTGCAGCAAAAATCTTATAGATAAACGTGTATTGATTCATATTTCGTGTTGGTTGAGATTGCACACAGTTGCCCATTAGGATCTCAATGTGCGTAACACTGTTTAATGACAGGGGATGTGGAATTATTGACTGTGAATTCATACCTCGTCATAGAAAGGCATTGTTTTGGGCATCAGTGACGCAAAAAACCATAAGGCTGCAGAAGCGACAGAGTTGAGAACTCCTGGATTTGTGTTGATGTCAAAGGCCGAGTAGAATCCGGATGTGAGTGGTTTGAGCCCATAATTAGACATTATTGACTCTCCGAGGACAACTGGCAGGAATTCCTTGTACGTAATATGTTGAATCTCAGCAGCCACAATACGACGAGCTTCTTGAAAGAGAATTTCATCGGACCAGTGCGGATTAACTTTGAGTAACTCTCGAGCCAAACGATTATGTTCTCGAAGCCATAATGTGTGTAATGCAGCCAGACCGAGATGCTCGTTTAGCCTCTCGTCTCCCGCCTTAAAACACCTAAGATTAAAAGTAATCGCAAGGTTAACAATAACTCTGTCAATTATCGCTCCAACCAGGACTCTGCCGAGAAAAGCCGACAAAGCCTCACGTCACATGTTGGCAATGCTGTCAATGGCAAAATAATAATAATAAAGCATCGATCCGTAGTTAGTCGTAGGATGCACATTCATAATAGGAAAATGTAAAATCCAACTGTGATTGGGTGGATGCGACAAGGAGACCATTCGATTAAAAATTACCTAAAGTTTCCAGTGTTGGACCGACAGTATTTCGGACTACTATCTGACGGAAGAAGTTCTCCACCAGGCCCTGCTTGCGTCCGTAAAAGTCCAGATTGAAACAGTCGTAACTCTTCCACTTTTTTTCGTGAGTTTCCATAAATGTTGGAGGCATCGAGAAAGCTTGAAACTTGATTTATTTGTTCTCTCGGTCCTAAATCGCAACACAATACAACAGTTTACTTTTCTCAACAGATTTCTCGACAGGCTAAACAAATATTTGAGCTTGATGACAACACAACAACCTTCTTCATGGCCAACACCACCTTAATACTTTCAGAGTGACTTATCTGAAAAAGCAACTAACAATTCATTTCTAAACACATTTCCACTTCAAACCATGCAACATGCAATCTACAGTTGTCTGTCAGCTCTCATTTCTCATTTCGACTGTTAACAAGTGAATAGCCAAGGGTCTAAAGACCAACCTAATGTGCATCCAGTTCTTGGAGCCGGACTGGAGCGAATGTATTCCTGGCAAAGGTCTCCATCTTTTCCATAGTACGGGTCGCCCTCTGGTATTCTTATGGGATAGCAGTCTGGATGGAAATTATTGAAATTGACAGCACAGCATTTTATGGGCGATCCTTGGTAACCAGATATTTGAGGAGTGTGTGCAATATCGTGTGAAATGAATTCTCCCCAGACTGCAGTTAGCGCCATAAGATGAGCATGTGGCTTGTCACTGTCCTTGTGGACACTGAGCGATACTGATCTACCTGATGGCAGGAAGTTCCCTTCCACGGACACACGAGGTGCACTCACACCTATTCACACAACACATAAACAGGTCAGGAGAAGCATTTAAAATTATAATACGTCGTCCCATGCATTGACAGGATTACTCATCAGTGACGCATTAACGGCATTACCGGATTCAACAACAACAACAAAACTCTGCACCAGCTACAGGTTATACGAATTTGCTCTCATAACTTGTCGGCTAGAATAATAATGTATATTATTCGTATTGTTTGTGTACAAACATTGAAATTTGAGCTTGAGTAATTTTCTGCACTACGTACTAAGTAGGTCATCGTTGTCGAAGGTCATTCATGGAATTGGAACTATATTCCTGAACCATACTCCAAAACAAATACGACAAATACATAAGGTATATTTCTATCTCTTTAGTACACTCGTCAACGAATTCATTGTAGGTCAAGTCGCAAAAAAGAGTTAATGGACGTTGAAAGCTTTTTTCGTGGCTCTACTAACTCTCTGCATCTATACCTATTATAGGCCATCATATCCTAAGAACAATGATATTGCAAATTGCACAGCAGAATTTTGTTTAGTTTTGCACTTGGTTGATGTACTTCTGTCTATGGTAAACACCGCTGTGCTTACCAATGCCAATTGGTCTCATCCAATATTCACTACCCAATTTACAATGCATTTATTATTATTACCTACAGAAAAAACATGACATTTATTGTGTTGTAATATACTAAACAGAAACTGAATATATATTTAACAGAATGGAAACACTTAACTTAAGTCCGTTCTCATAAACTGCATTATTGCTACACTTATTATAATCCCACTTAAGATCACTTAAGCGGGACCTGAGGGGACTGACATTTGTTATCCCACTTAAAGGGTTTCCCGCTTAACCAATGTATACAACACTGTTGGGAGACCCCTTGGGACTACACACATTGTCCCACTTAACAGGATCCCACTTAAAAAGTGATATTAAGTGTAGTTTTAATCTGATCGTTGCGTATTTGTGATCCTACAGACTTATTAGACTGAACAAACTAATTCGAAACATTTTACCTTTTTTGGGGCATAACGGTAACTGTCATGGAATTTCCAATCACCTTTGAATGCATATACCGTCATTCATTCATTAGCGTTGTGGTATAATATTAATAGCTCTTCTACTTTCAATTTCATTGTTAAAAAGGAAGACTCTGTCAATAGTANACTCTGTCAATAGTACACATCGAACATCAAACACATGTATGTAAACACGCCTGACTTTTTTCTCACGGAAGGAAAATAAGCAACCATCTTCTTATAGCATACAACCGTTATATTATATGTAAATACTTTCCACATTGAAGATTGCATCTACAGTTTTACAAGTGCATAAGCCCATTACTTTGGCAATTAGTATTATTACAACGCTATAATCACAGAGAGAGTAAACAAGCGCGTGTAGTAACCACAAGAATTAGTCGACTGCAGGTCGGATGTACCATAAGCAACGGGATAAGTGCACTCGAAGACAAAGGTCAACTGTAGACAATTCTCTTTACATTGTGGCAACTTAACTCACCACAGTACCATTTCCATCTATTTAAATAAGTACTGGTAGAAACTAGTGCACAATGACTGCCTAAATTATGCCTCCTAGTGCAAATATTTACAGTGGAAAGGCCACATATGTAATAGGTTGTTGCAGCATAATAAAGCGTGTGTGAATACTGAATAGTAATTCTATAGGAAGGTGACATGCAGCTGTCTCTTGATTGACTCTTCTCGTTTCTACGATTAAAATGGCATTGCGAACTACAGTATTCAGAGTAGACCAGCAGAAGAAATAATTTAACGCTTACCGTCAGCATAACTGGGCATTAAATAGCGTAAATATCTGATGTTAGCCGAGCCCCATTGAGGATATTGGACATTGTTGCAGTATCCATTGTAAGCTCGGTACTTCCTCGGTTGACAGGGGAAGTCCACCTTCAAAGGGCATTCCTCATTCAGGCGAGACTTTCGAATGTCCAAATTTGGAAGGGAATAGGCCACTTGTTCGCGGCTCAAACCATACCTGAGAATTAAGATTAATGAGATTTGTCCATTCATGCATATAATGCGTACATAGTAATACACGATAATATTATGCGTATTCAACACACTCTCCCAACACTCTACTTTTATTAGTAACAGTGAACATGTAAAAGACGCTCTGTTACTAGCCCACAATATGTACGTGTGCCACACATCCACGCATCATTCACTGACCATATATGCAACCGGGAGTGCATCCTACTCCACAACACGCACAACGTACGACGCACACACTTTCAAATACCAGCAGTTTGCTATACATTCTTATGGAGATAGAAATTGAGAACCTGATGACAACGTATTACGTAGTAACACGGATATGTGGTAGATCTATTGTGGTAGGAATTAGCTAATCAAAACAATATGAATTGTTTTAACCATTTTCACCATTGTTGTCAACTCTACGATGAGTCTATTTTTTATTTGATCGAATTCAAGTATGGAGGTTGTGGGGGTGCATAATAACAAACTTTGATATAGTTGATAAATTACGAAATGGCATATTAGAATGCGGAAAAATTTAAATAGATTAGATGCATTGGGAGTTGGGAGTAGTGGATACTACTGACAACCAGCGACAGGAAAGACCATTTAAGTAAATGGCATACCAAGCAAAACTCAGTTTCAACCTTCAATTTGAAGCTTGAATTAATATGAAGCTTTGTTAACATTTTTGTTTGAGTTATGATGAAATCATTGAAAGGTCACGGTGGAGCGAGAGCACGCGACAGGGAAGTATCCAACAATTGTTTGAAACCCTTCTCAATCCTGCGTCCATCAATTTTGTGGAGAGTCGATCTACTGTCGAGAATATCTGATCACCCATTAAATTGCGCAATCAGTAATTGAATGGTTCAACTGAATTACATTGCACATTTCGATTAGCCGCTCTTCCTTTGGTCATTTTTATGAACATAAAACTGTTAGCCAAGGTAACTGTTTCAATCTCTCAAGTCCTTTTGCCGCATCTCTCTCTCTCTCTCTTCTCCATTCTCTAGATAATAAAATGCTGCACCTACATGTTCAATTCTACTAAACCCTGTTGAAGTTTAAAATTATGCAAATCATTTCTCATTCATATTATTCATTGAAGTGATACCTAGAATTGTCATTCACAATTACATTCATTATTAGCCTCGTCGTTTTAATTACATCATAACCGACCTACGATGTGCAGTCAATAATAAAGCAGATAAACATATCCAAGTACCTCACAGTTCTTCTGTGA
>JABASC010005030.1:0-10869 GCA_019776185.1 Plutomurus gul
CACTCATGGTGGGTGTAGTAGCCCGGCAAGCGAAAAATCACGGGTTCGATTCCTGTGGTCCATCGAAATTTTTAATCTTTCTCTATAAAAAATTTGCTCACGAAGGCTGAAAATTTGTATTAAAAACCAATTACTTAGAGCATAAAGGGGATATACAATTATTACGACTGTACTTCTTTTTTCATTACGAGTTGTTCCCGAAAACAGTGATCTGGTCACGTGGACATTATGGCATTGGATCATTGATAAAAGGAGTACTTACACAATAAAATATTCCTTTGTTGTCGTGTGTCCAACTTATGCTCGTGAATTTGACCTTTTTCAAGATCTCCGGATAGTTTTCTCCTGTCGTAACATTCTTGAAATGAATTGTAACCCAATCAGAACCACTACTGGATAACGCATAAGCAAGTGTTTCCCCATTCCTCGAAAATCTATTTGCATCGACTGCCACAGTACCTAAAAAGTGTTAAAAATGTTAATGTTGACGTATTCGCAACATCAATGTATATCTCTCTAAATGAAATCCGACTAAACGGCATTTGTTTTGTTAGAATTTTGTTTGTAGCTTAAAGTGTATTGTGGTTAAAAAGGATTAGGATTCTATGTAGCTACATAGAATAAAGTACTAGATTAGACTTGGGTCATAGAGTAGTTTTCTTCGTAATATACATACGTGTTATTTCCTAAGACGAATTGAATTAATTTAAGCTCTTCCTATATTCAGTATGTATTAATGCTACAATACTAGTCAAGTACTGCTTTAATAAATTAGAACCGGACGTACCGTCATCAGAGAAAGTGTTTGGGTCCATGAAAACTCTTGGTTCTCCTTCCAATGAATCTTGGACGTACATCACGCTGTATAGAAATACGAAATGTTATAATTATTGACTAGATGCAAGCATACGACAACCATAAAATATGGTCAGCATAATATTGGAGATGTACCTTTGGTTCTGCAATCCGGAATTTTTGTAAAAGAAGTAACGTTTCCCTCTTTTATAAGGACAAGAGTATTTTGGAAAATTCCAAAGCTCCGTTAGCCGTGCACGTATGTTTTCTCTATCAGGACACTGCTCCAAATAAGGTACAGTAACCTTGTTTTGGTCTTCTACAAACTTTTTCACATCTTCAGAATCCGGATCTTCAAGCCAACGGTAAGGATCAGCGATCTAAAAAAAGGATATCTCCCAATGCTAATTCCACTAAAAGTATTCGCCGTGAAAAAAACTTTAATTCAGTCATAAGTTGAAGTACCGAAACTCCGTGGTAATCTTCAATTACGTTTTCCCGTCTTATTTCAGGGTATTGATATTTTCCAGCAGGCATGGCTAAGGTTTTTGTCCTCAAATTGGAAGCACTTGATGAGGTGAAATATCGGACTGGACTTGGCCCAAAAAATCGAATTAGCAAACTGGAAATCTTAGGCACACCAGGGTAAAGGCAATACTACCAAAGGAAAAATGAATTATGAGTAATAAAAAGATTTTCTTAGCAATCGAGTAAATAAACAGAGATGGAAGTTATTCAAATAGAATTTTTGGTATGTAGTGTAGGTATGGCGTAGTAGACTAAGTGTGCAAATTATTAGATTACTAAATTACAACTTAATCACACTTCAGTATACACAAAAAATTTGCTATTGGTTTGTGACTTTTATTGGCATGTATTGTAATCACATGTCAAGTTCAATAATCAAACTTAGCAACAGTTAAGAACACATTTCCTTACAAATATACAACGATTATATTTCTAATATATTATCTTAAAGTATTGATACAAACATTACGAACATAAGAACAGCACAACTCGATCCATTCTACCAAAATTTCAACTGAATATTGTACCAATAAAGGCATAAACTAATGCAGGCAATGGCTGTGGTATAAATCCACAAGTAGATAAAGGCGATTTTTTCAGGAACATACATGGAATACACAAGCGAATTCACTAATCCTGTTAGCAAGTTCCCAAGTAAGAAAACTGCTAAACTGTTGTAACAAATCGCTTCCAACATAATCGGAGATCTGGCTAACCCTGGCAAAGTCACTAAATTACTATTTGTAGCTTCATTCTCATTTTGAATATTTTCCTCCTTCAATATTTTCTGATCAATATCTCTCATATCAGTTTCGATCTCTTGAAAATCTTTATTGAGTTTGTCGGTGGTGACAAGAGGTACGTCTGCTTCATATTTTTTTATTTTTTCCTCCAAAGTACGAATTGATTCGTCGATATCTAGAACACCAGAATCCACTGCTTTCTCCAGTAGATTCTTTTTGGTTAGTGCATCAGGATCATCCAATGCACTGGAATTTTTTAACTCATCTTCCTTCTGCCTTGCTTTCAGTTCGTAGAAAATCATTGGTCCATGTAAAAGTCCCAAATGTTGCAAGAAGATCTGGATCAACGTAAACACCAACTGCAGCCAGAGAAGCGTGTAATTGGTAGCAACAGACCAAAGGATATAACTTAAGTTTGCCACTCTTCGACAACATGGATTTCCATACGTGTGGGAAACATAAAATAAAATCCATAGTATAATAATATGGCCCAAAACCTGGATACTGTAATGGAACCATTCGTCCACAGATTTTCTGTGTTCCACGAAGATAAGCTTTCCACAGTAAACACTTGCAATGTATATTGACAAATATCCACAGACAGAAAATATTCCTTCACGATTAGCTTCCAACAATCCGTTTCTCCCAACGGTAGGATTCAAAATGTAATTATTTTGCAGTCCTGTGGTCACAAGGAGTACATCGTATAGAATGCCCGATGCTAGCGCAACTTTTAATGTAGAGTCAGGCTGTATTGTACTAAAGACAATGGCACCAAATATCTTCACAAAGGCTAAAGTAAAAAAGAAATTCCAATGAACCCCATACTCCTCTGCTACCTCAGGGTATTCAATGCCTGCAAAATAAAAGGATTCAATGTCATTTCCACATAAAACTAAAAACATCCATCCAGGTACTTTAAGAACATGTAATAATCTTCAACAATGTCAACACAGAAGTGCTCAAAAATATAAACATGATTTTGGGTCTAGTCATTGATTTAAAAATTCGTACCTTTGACTGTTATTAGTCGAATAAATCCAAGAAGCAACAACGGTATAGATGATGTAACAGACTTTTTTAAATTAGGAGTATAGTTTCTCGCTTCTGGCGAGACAATTCCATTAGAGAAGATAAAACACCCTGTTCCAACATCCATGAGACTAAAACCAAAAGCTTTCGTCTTTGCAAATCGTCTTGGGAAAAGTGTGAAGTCGATTGCTAAGATTGACAAAACTGTGATATAAATTACGATGGCTTTATAATTTGTGATGAAGGGGTACTTTCCTTTTCGTTCATCGTTTCCATTTATCAACTTTTTTTCTTCATTAGTGCTGGAGTAGAGATGGACAAGGACAAAATCAGATGACCAGTCAACTCTTTTTTTCTTGATACAGTCAAAAACTTCTTTGAATCCTCTCCACACGGGTTGTGTAACGGAATGATTAATTATAATTATTCCAATGCAAATGCAGACGATAAACACGCAAATTCCGAAAATACGATCTTCACCTATTTCACCGTTTCCTCCTCCAACGGCAGTTATAATTAATAAAGGTCCGATTATAATGATGGGATATTCAATAACTGCTCGAATGAAAAATTGAAGAGACGGTGCACGCAATGTTAATTGAGCAAATGTCGAAGGAACAACCCAAGGAATCACAAGACTGGACAATAGTGGTGTCAGTGAGAGAGAGAATAATACTTGCATTATTTCTGACGAAGATGTTCCATTGGTTGAAGTGACAAAATCAGAATGCCGTGTTTGAAAATCGACGTTATCCACGACATTTTGTTCCATTTTAAGCTAATAGTTTTACTTTTCAAGTCAAATCCAATAGTCAACTTTTCGAGGATAGGACCGATCTATGATTAATCAACAGTAGCATCGCCTTCTCAAAATGATTTAATGAAATGTAATGTAAAAATATTAAGAGCTACGAATATAACAGATGAACATTGATTGTAGATATTTAAGTCATCGTATTTTGTCAAAGTTATTAATGAATACTATACCCAGTGTCCAGTCAAGTCAAAATAAGTATCTAACATCTAAGTATCTAATTTAAGGATCAAAGTAATGGTCAATGGTTGCGAGAAGCCTGAATTTATCAATTTAATGACTTGACGTGATTTTGATATTAATATTATAATAACACAGATTGTGTCACTACTCTTGTAAAATATTAAAATAATATGACGAGTACGCAAATTGTGCTTCTTCTTACATTTGGTGTTTAGATTGTTGTAATATCAAAGTATAATATTTTGCATCACTCACTCGTAATTTATGCCTTTTATTGATATTTGGCAACCAAAAACAAACATTTGAATTATTTCAACTGCAGCCATAACACCAGTAAATAATGCAAATGCGGTCACCGTAAAATAAATTACACATGCACTTGAAATAAAATCAACATTTTTCGTTATAAATATTTGTCTTACCAGATTTGAATAAAAGCGATAATTTTGGTGATAGAACACTGAAGCACTAGCTGCACTGGTTGTAAGAAAATACTTTGGTGAAGGAGACTGCCCAAAGCTATGAATAACGGGTACTTCACTTCTAACGGCACTACTAAAGTTCGATGCAAGCTTGGAGAGCATTAATAATTGTTTTGTTGGTCCTCCTTCTCAGTTGATGTGAACAGTCACCTATAGAAACCAGAAAAAGCAATCATAATAAAATTAACTGTAATCCTTAACGCACTTTAGTGCCACTGTAGATAGCACGAGCGGACTACAGTAAAAAGTAACACTGATGATATATATAAATATAAATAATTACACCCACATTAATAGGCTGAAAATTCTAACGGTGATAATTATGTGCTGCTTATCCGTTCGTACAACCTTATACTACTAACTGTGTGTTTGTTCCAAACTACTAACATACACACAGGACAGGTGAGTTTAGAAGCATTGGTATTCGTAGGGTGGTCGGTGGCAAGTGGCAAGTACGAACGGATTAACAGCACATTAACGGCGGAATAGGAAAATTGAAACGATGGGATGGTTTAAGTGTGTGAGCACATTTTCAGGTTATCAAAAGTGCATATATACTTTATTTTGTTATTCTAAATTCTAAATTAATTTCTAAAAGTAAAGTATACAAAAACAATCTAAATATTTTACCCTGAGAGAAATTACAAACTGACCAAATAAGAGTCCACTGAAATGATGAAAACGACTCAAGGGAAACAAAATAATCGAAATTACGCAACTATTTTTTTGAGTTGTAAACTGGCAGACATGAGTAACGCTTGATCTAGCGCTTCAAGTATCGACTCGAGTCGTTGGAAAAGTCTGTGTACAATATGAGCTCTGCTCTGACTCTGGCTCGAAGTTGCCGGGCTACATTGTTGGATTCTCCATATAACACTAACTTTTATAAATTTAGAAGCTCCATAAGCTATCGAACACAAACTACATCGGTGTCTTGACATTTTTCAATTCTTTATTTTTACACTGAGCCAGGTCAAGCAAAACCGGTTGGTAACAAAAAAAAACATGTAAAGATGGTTCGGGTACAGTACAGGGCGCAAAACACCGGATTCGGTTTCTACACTTTTACTCCGCCACTTTCCATCCGTTTCAATTCAAACTTGGTATGCAGACGCAACTCAACAGTACAAGCATAGTTTTTTTTTCCAAATTTGAAAAAAAATACCCGGGTAATACCTGTTTAACTAATACGCAAGGGCTGGTGTCCACAATTACCCAGGGAAAATCCATCTGTATAGATGGATTTTCCCTGACAATTACCAGACCTCGGAAATGCATGCATTTAAGGGATGTTCTTAAAAATTGGTGCCTGGCGTTTGCGGCTATAACTTTATATTCTGATCACAGATTATTTTATAATTTTGTATGTAAATAGTATATGTAATGCATTATTTGCATACAAAATTTTAAAATAATCTGTGGCCTGGCATGCATTTCCGAGGTCTGCTCATAAATAAAAGTTGTTACTCCAGCTAAATCTTTCTACGATTTGTCCTGAAGACAATGCCTATTGGCTTCGAAATATTGACATTTGAACAAAAAAAATCATTTTACCTGAGTCTCATAAACAATTCTCATTCTATTTGTTCACACTATTTATATGTTCACAAAAACGCATTAGCGATACTAGCTTTGGGTGTCAACTTGACACTGTCAAGGGATCGATACATGCACTTATACCTAATACTAATGATAATGATATGAACTAAAATACACGGTATCCGACAATTTTGTAAGTTGGCTACTTCTACCAATCTTCTGTTGCTCCGCCGCACAGTTTACATCTTTTCTCGAGCAGCAACAGAACAGACGTTCAGAAATATTAATTTTACAACCCCCTACCCACAATAAAAATTTTCCAGTAAAACAATAATAAGCCAATACGTTTTTAATCTTTATTGTTTTCTGATTTAAATCCAGCATCGTCACATAAGAAACATATTTTCAGAATAGTGTAATATAAAATAATTTCCATTAATACATTTGCATCGAATCACTTTTAGCTGCAATTAATCTTATTCATGGGTTCGTTGCTACCCCGCAGGCAATCTGTAACAGAGGAAGATACTGCAGATGCCTATAATCAGTTTTTGGAGCAGCAAAAAGTCCCATTCACAAATATCCAAATAACACAATCCGAAAGAAAGTTGTGTGGAACTACTTTGAAACCGAAAGAAATGAATATCTTTTGTTGTGTGGGGGACAATGCAGAACGATATTGTTTGTGCGATACAATTAAACCAATACTCTGGTTATCACAATATTTCGGCATCATTCCACTTGCACTCGTTCATCAAGTAAACAAAAATGGAAAAGAAGAAAGGTCCTGCCAACTGGTATTTCGATGGTGCAGTGTGCCGGCCGTCTTCAGCACAATTTTAATTTTGTTTTTCGTCGCCATCAAACCATTCTCATATTTGGAAATTCGAGATCGCATGAGTAACTTTTACACTGGAACCGATCTGTATACTTTCACATTCCAGACTCTAGCTATGGTTTTCGAAACTACAATAATCATAAGCGCTGGACGATTCTATAAAGAAAAGTTTACCAAGGTTTGCTTAATAAGGTTTAATATCGATTATGAGTGTCAGGCTAGGCTTGTACCCATATGGCTGTCTTGAGAAAGCGGTGTAAGCTTACTGAAAACACAAATGAGTGTCACTCATGAAAACACTACAGAGTGTCATAATAGTTGAATATCAGACCTTTAAATATGAATCATTGCAAAACTACACAAGTACACACACTCTGTCTGTAAGAAGCGTGTTACATGCTTGTGTTTGCAGAAGATGTCCGCGGTTGGATGTGTGACAGTCAACTTCGAGTACTTTGTGTTTTACTGACACGCGTTTACACGCGTTTTACTGACAATAAGTGACAGTCATTTGAGTTTTCCGTACTCATACCTTTCGTCCTTTCTTAAGACAGTCATCCAAGCCAAAGTGCCATAAGGGGCACCGGTATATGCATTTAACAGAATGACTTTATATACAGTTTGTATATTACATACGTAAAATATTTTAAATTAAGGGTTGGAATGCACTGAACGAAGTTTTCCACGCAATCTGTGACTCCACAGGTGACCTCCGTCGAATAAAAATCGCTTCTTACACGGCTGCATTGCTAATTATAGTTGAAACCGTCACGTTCTTTTGCTACGCCATGGGCTCATCCATTCGATCTATTGGATTCTACCAAACTTGTTTCGGACTCTTTTTGGGAACATTCATCATTACACTGACACTAATTATACCATATATATTGTCAACCCTGTTTCTCTTTATTTGTTTACTGATTCGTTCACATTATCTCAAAATAGCCGAAATGCTTACTTCTATAATGGCCAAGAACAAACTCGCCTCGCCCAAACTGTACACGAAAATTGATTGCATGAGAGTCTTACATGAGCAATTATGTCAAGCTGTAGGATTCTTCGAAGAGTTTTTTGGTATTCAGGTGAGTGCACGTCTTATACCTAAGTAAATACATTTCGCAACGATGTTCATTAGTAGATCATTATTGGAACAACTTTCAAATGATGATTCTACTTTCATTCAAACTAAACAGGGCTGTCAATTTGTTAATCCCCACCTCATACAAAATTTAGTACCTATGGTAGAAATGACAATGAATTCCAGAACGTTTTTTGTGTTAAAATACATGATTAGTATTTTCTGGGTATTTCGTATATTAAAGGTTCTTCTGACATTGTGCACCTGTTGCTTTACGGTAACTACCGGCGCTTACGCATGTATCTTGCTAGGAGAAGGCATATCCTCCCCACTTGGACAACACCTGACGGGAGCGTGGGTCATGCAACTTTACTGCGCATCAATTTTCATGCTACTAATACTAATTTCCGGTCAACTGGTGACAAATGCTGTAAATTCATAATTCTTTCTTCGAATTTGTCTCTAGTTTTTCACTAACCTTAATTGTAAATATAACATAAGTATTTGTGTATTATGTTAGGCTGTCTCTCCAGCGTCTGTTCTGAATGCTATTCCATTGACAGAGATGGATGCTAGAAGTCAAACCCAAGTCACAGCATTCTTAAATAAGATTTCTGCATTTCCAACCAAAATGAGCGCTGTAAAAGTTACAACCATTTCAACGACATTTCTTGCCTCGGTAATTTTGTCCCGCTGTACTGCTTTACATTTTCATAGTATGCTAACAATAGCTTAGAATGAGAATGGATTTGCATTAAAAGATATAACAAAACACTTTTTACAATTTTTTCCTATTTCCCTCTCTCTCTAGGCGGCTACAAATATTACGACTTACCTCTTGGTTCTCATGCAATTCAAATTAAGTCTGGAGTCATACCAAGCTAAAACTGCAAATGCTACGGACTTAGCTGTCATCGGATCGAATTATTCTGTGTTTGTTTAGAAAATGTTTGAACTTTTGTGGTTTATTTAAAAAAAAAGAATGATATGAAATAAGTAGGCACTTTTTAATCACTTTGCTTACGTGTTAGCATCGAAATGTTTTAACACAAGTACCACGGAATACAGTCTGAGGCTATGTTATCGAAGCTATTCTACAGTATTTATATTTGTTTAGGTGTATTTATTTAGGTATTCTAAAAATGCCCGACAAATGCCCTTCTTGTGTTCGCACAAAATTATCTGCTTACCATGCATTGATGCATTATTCACACAAATTGTCGTTGTGTGCATTTGGCGTAAATGGCCGGACGAGTGGTGGGTGTAGTTAGTGGGAGTGGGTCTCTTGAGCGTAAACATGTAAACGTAAACACGTTCACCGCTAACAATTTTCGAATACGGAACATCATATATTAAAATATAGTATGATTTGTAACCCAAAATTTTGTGGTCTTTGACAAAATTTCAAGACTGTTGGTCGAATTGGATTCGCTCAGACGCAAACGGGCCTAACTTCCAGTTACGCTCCTGCCTGCGTGCCTTGCGAGAATATAATGTTTCAATTTAAATTTGTTTGTAGAAAAATTTAAAAAAATCCTTTGTACCTGTACACTATGTGATATTGTAGATACAGATGGTTTTATGGACACGAATTTGTCAAGAACAATGAATTTTTTTTTTAATACAAATTTTCAGCCGACGTGAGCAAATTTTTTATTGAGAAACAATTGCAACAATATCCCCCATACGCAGAAATTCCCACTGGGACTGTGTTTCTGTTTTACACCCTCAACTTCTCTTTTCTCAATTCTTAATGCATGCAAGCATGGAATCCCTAATTATTGTTGTTTCTAATTATTTAATTACAAATGAAGGGTTATTCTGTCCCATAAACATATCTCGCAAACAAGAATCCTTCGCTGCTTATATTGCATTGTATTGAACTGTATTTTTATTAAGTGAAAAATGTGTAACAGACGTTTTTATGATTACATATTGCATATTCACTCTATCCCTAAGTATAAAATAAAAAAAACAGGATAATAAATTTATAAATTACAGCTAGTAGGTAATACGATAATAATACATAAAATACGATCACATATTATTTTAGACTAATAATAAGTAATGAACGCACTGCTGTTACTATTATTTACATTGAACTGCATATTTTCATTTTCTCTTTGTAATATCTATGATTATTTACTGGGTTTGTGCTCATCATTATATAACACACCTTACCATCAACTTGACAATGAACATCTGTAATACCAAGTCTTTGTGAACTTGCTAACCAAGTCAGACGCAAATGTATTTTCATGTTTAAGCTTTGCATTGACAATTAAACTAAAAACTGTAAGCAAATAAGCGATTTAGAAACATGCGTCACATTATAGGTATATCAGTTATTTTGCGGTTGTTGCCTTACGGCCCTCCGTTATCATTTCCATTTTCCAGGTGCTTATTAATATGTGCGAAAACTTGCAAGAATCAAAAATTGTACCCACAGACAAGTGGTTCAACAAAGAAATATCGGAAAACCGATTCATATAAAAATCCGTTGGACGGGAAAAGTTTTATCACATTCAAATTGCAAGTTTTCCGTTGACATCGGTTAGCAGATTGTATCTTATCAACATGTGGAAATTTCTTTGTCTGGTTGCAGCAATATTTTCGGTGGCTAGTGGAGAAGCCGTAAGTACCTGATATTTATACAATAGTTGAGATTCTTCCATCTCCCGAAATGGTTTAATTGACTATTATTTATGAGTCTCGGAGATGTATGTATGTAGATATTTGTGAAAAACTTTACTTTATTACACGGTTGTCAATATTTCAATGTCCACGGACACCTTTCTTTAACTTTCTAGAAAGTTTAAGTTCATCCAATTATCCTT
>JABASC010005031.1:0-10866 GCA_019776185.1 Plutomurus gul
TTTATGTACATATAAATGGTAGAAATTGAAGCAAAGTTGTTTGTGACAGTAAGGGGTACATACAAATGTATCTGCAGATTAATTTGTCAATCTGATGGAGGTAAAGTTTAGTACGTTATCTTGCTCCGAGTAAATTATAGATCATGAGGAACAAGTCAAACGTCTTTGAGTGCACTGTGCGATTGTTTCCAAAAATCAGATTAAAATTGTCGGCTACGAATAACGGTTATAACCTGTTTCGTGAAAGCCCCTACTGTAAATACACATATATTGTATCTTGTATCAGAAATCTATGTTAATACTGCATACACATAGTGTATGTATTGTAGACTAGACTACATATTTTACAGTATTTGCAGCCTTGTGAATAGAAAAACACGATTCCGGCATTTAGCATCCAAATAGATAGTTGGTTTGGTAGACATACTTTCAGAGTTTCACAAGGAATTTTTTGCCATTTTTCTGTGTTCCCGTCAACCCAGCACTAGCACCAAGTAAATAAAATAGTACAGAAATTCAATGCAGTGCGATGGAGGCCGGAAATAACCCAAAAGTTGTGATGATTTCAAGTAACAATCTATGTATCACCCTCCTCCCTAGGGGGGTCGCACATCTGTCTCCTCTTTATAGACACACTCCTCTCTTCCACATAACATTTCTTCGCGGTGACCTTCTGATTTCAATTCACTAATTTCACCAAAGGATAATCCTAAATTAAAGCAATTACTAAAGCGTAAAAATATGCGTACTTCAATTCATTTGAAGATTCAACCGTCTCATGTCACCGAAATAAGCCAATCGGACGAGGGGACTGTTTATTCTACCAACAAGTGCACCATTTCCTTTTCATTTTGAAGGGAAAAAAGTAAACGTCTTCTTTGTGTATTTTCATTTTGAACGCGTTCCCGTACAAACTGAGCGAATTGTGTTTTTCTTCTTAGTTAGTAAATAAGAATATAGGAAAGCAGACTGCAACTTTAATCTGATAATACGGCTGAATAGTAAATGCGCTTTCGCTAGCGGAATCATAACATTCACTACAGAGACCTTTTTGTATATGTGCATGTAATAAATTGCCAATTGGTTTGTTGTCAGTAATAAAGGCGTAATGACAATGATGATGTTGTTAGAGAACATGCAACTGGGGTGGTGGTTCTGAGGGTGTCAGAGATTTTGTATGTTATATAATGTACACGTCAAATGCAATGTATGCTTGTGTTGATTATGTAGACTTGTTGATTCGCAATTGCATTTTATCCTTTATTTTCCTTTATTACTTGCGCCAATACACGATATATATATATATATATATATATATATATATATGCATTCAACTGACAGTATAATATAACAGTATAAATGTATTTATAATCAACTTATCTTTTATAACTGGCAAGGAAAGAATCAAATACTAGAAACGGATGCACGATTTATAGTGAGTATCGGGTGTCCGGCGGAAAACTGTGCTTTATTAACATAGAATTACTCTGCAAATATAAGACCGATTTAAGTATAATGTACCTTGTTTTGAAGAGAAAGAAATTTTCTACAGAACGCGCCCACAACCGACTGTGATGAGCACTGTTGACATCTCTGATATACACTCCTGCAAATAGGGCAATATTCGATGATCCTCACAATAAGTTATTTCGAATATTCGAAATTTGCATTTTTTCTCAAACTGAAAATAAAATTCCAATTTCAGTGCAAAAGCATTTTTCTTATCTCATCATCGAAGATCGTGGAGACCATCGAATCTTGATAAGATAGTGCTTATAGCATTTAGGGTATTTTGTTTCAACTTTATATCCATAACGGGCGCTTGCTTGCAGGAGTGCGTACCAGAGATGTCAACAGTGTATTGGTGATGGACAAGTTTGTATCAAATTTCTTCCTCTTCCAAACAAGATACATTGCACTTAAATCGGTGTATAGTTACGGTGTAATTCCATGTCAAAAACTCATAGTTTTATGCCGGACACCCTATAGATACCTCTCGCGTAGTTTCGCGTGCTTTCCAAGAAACTATCAGGCTACACAGGGAGAGATAACTTTGATATTTTTAATACACCTTGTAATTATAATTAATGTTGTATATCAGAAGTTCTGATAGGACCATTTCATTCATATTTTCATTCATTCTTTTCCATTTATTAATTTTTTCAGTTCATTTTTCAAAAGTATGAAATTCAATTAAATGAAATAAATGCACTCATTTCATTTTTTGCACGCAATTCAAGCATTTTTTTGGTATTTGAATGAAATGAAATGGTGCGAGCTCTAATCAGAAGTTCAAATTAGCATCTTGTACATTAAACATTGGTTCAAGTGGATCAATGAAAAATGGTCGGATTTGACCTGAGACATGTTGATATTGACCTGTGATGACGACGTGGATTGTGCATGACCCCGGAAACATTGTGTCCGAAACCTGTGGAATCGTGTAACAGCTTGGTGATATATTTCCGAATGTTCACATAGTTAGTGTGGCGTACACTGGGCGTAACTTGTTATACACACTGTAGTGGTACATGTACAAAGTTGAAGTTACGAGTAACCGCTTCACTTAAGTCGCATCAGAGATTACTCTAATTTTAAACCATGTTGGATATTTTTGCCAAAAGTTTTTACTCCTTGCTCAGGCTGTCTCTTGGTATGTCTGTAGTTTTGTCTTGTCCTTCTTTCTGTAAATCTTTCACATAGCAGCATATTCCTATATCTTCTACAGATATCTCTATATATCGCTCATTCTACTATATTCATACTTACGTATGACTTTTCCTTGAATTCACAACACTACGACACATAGTTATATCCGTAGACATTCAATCTATTTATAGTTCACTCTGCTACATGATTGTAACATGAAATTCAAAAGAAAAACCAATTATAATTTCTCATTATTTCATTACGTGTCCACAGAAATTATTGTTCCCGAAAAACTTTCCCAGTGTTACTCACAACCAGCCAGTTTTATCGCTCCCCCATGCCATCATCTCAAAACCAGCTACACAATCCACATGGTGACGTAAAGTATTCCTGCTCTAGAAATACGATTCTTCAATATGATGACTGATTGCAGCGTTTCCAATGAAACTGTGTGCACGCAAACAAAGTAGGTAGTGCAGTGACACATTGTTTCATTAACTGATTTCAGTTGTGCAACGAGGGAGATGTAATTTCGTAGGTGGCCGTTGTGGGGCTCCGCGGTGAAAGTGAGAATAAATTTTCTCCCGGTGCAAACGTGGTTCTGAGTGAGGAATGACTCGTTGGGCTAACTGGTGAGAATCTCATCAACTTCCTTCGGTTTTTCTCTCGTCCATTAGGTGGTGCGTGTTGGCAGAGAGAGCGACAGAGATTTCGGAAGACTAAACGTCGCTCTTACAGGCCTGGTTTTAGTTAACTAAAACTGTTGGCACTTGACACTGTTTCACAGCAGAAAAGTAAGCAGATGTGTGCACAGAGGCCTAGTCTCCTCTTTTGCACGGCACAGTTTGCAATTGAGCTGACTGCTTGGAATACGAGATGACGTTGAGAGAGTACAGTTGCCAGTGAGGTTTTTGGTGGTGGGGCGGTTGAAGTCAGTTTTTCTTCTCGAGAGGACTCGACTTTCTCTCGATGCTTTTAACACGGATTACCGTTTTCTCCCACGCACATGGACTAACCGACTTGTGGTCGGAGTTTTGTGCTCCTCTTCCAAAGTTCTTCCTGTGCACAGCACACTCCCCCAAACTAAATTCTAATTACACATCTAATAGACTCAATTTAAATCCATCATTGGACTCGAGCGAATCATACGCTTTCCTCCACCAACTTTATGAATATCAAGTGTCCGCCGGAAATTCGGCCAACCTGATTACGAACGCTTTTGAATGCTTTAGTAGAAATGTATCGTTGCAGCCGTGGGGTGTATTTTGGGATGCGCATGCTATTGTAGTAATGCTATTCGTTTTTCCTTTGCAAAATCCTTGGAAATATTGTTTTAATGGGATGAAACATGAATGCTAATGTTTACTATTGAAGTTCTGCACTTTGCATTTTCTATGCAAATTGTTCATCGAATATTTTTTTAAATATTGTGCCATAATTGCATCTATGAAAGAAAACACGAAATCGGCTGAAATATTACATATGAATTCTTCACTTTCGAAGCGATTTTCTAGATATTAGAATACGAATTTTCTCATAATTTATTATTATACTTAAAGTTGCATGAATAATCATTTATGCCATTAATTATGTAGTTCTTAAAGAATGCACACTAAGATATTAAACATCTTGTTATACATTTGGTGCCTGTTTGAGTACTTGGTTGTATTTGACACTTTGAAACAATTTGACATAATTTGTGAAAGTGCTCGATTTGGATGGCAACTATGTGTAATTCATTTGAGGAATTCGTCGTACATCTATTTCCTTGCTCAAGTGTAATTATATTATTTTAACACAAATTAATTATAGGTTTTAAAAAGACAATTTAAGAAAGAAGTACGACAGAAAGGAGGAGGAATGCATTCCCCCCAAATAATTAGAGGAATGGGAAGAACAGTTTCGCATCATTATTCAAAGAGCCCCGATGAATTTCAAGCCACTGAAGAACATCATAAAAATTGCTTTTTTAACCTTAACGTTCTGAGTTCAACCAGAGAACATTAAGTAATATATGTGTCAATGTAGGAAAAAGATGTGTAACATACTCAAATACATTAGAAATATGACGCTAATCAGTGAGAGGACGACATGAATAAAGCTGAGTTGGAACATAATATGCAATAATAAGGAGAAAGAATCCCGTGTTAATCAATGTGCGAGGAGAAACACGAGTGTGTTGCACGAGGGAGGAGTCCCATTTCTTTAGCCACCCTGCACATCTGTAGGATGCGACCTTGTCAACTACAGTTAAGTTCTGTTAAAGTAATTTACTTTCCATCGCCTCACACACTGTAGACACTATCAGTGCAATTTAGTGCAATAGGAAAATCATTCTGCTCACAGTTCTGACATATTATTTGTGTTTGAAGGTTGTTTTATTGTAATGTTGTTATTTCCATTAGCACAAATACAAATATACCTCAGTCTGTGTAAATGTAGAGGTCTCAGCTCGCCCACGGATCCCCACATAACCTATGCCACCTCATGTTATGTTTCCAATTTTAATTTATGCATACACATACATATAGCACTATTTATAACACATAAATAGAGACTTATCCCTTTTGCTCTCTCTCTCTCTCTCTCACGTTTGCAGGCAATTGTAACACATGATCGCAATGAAAGTTCGCAACGTCTTGAAATGTTGCAAACACGCTATAATATAAATAGTCTTTTGTCTACACTTTAAAAAAATCCCCACCAGGAAAAGATTCTGCACTCTTCCAACTAAATTCAACGAAGAAATGCATAATAAACTGTTATCATCTTTGTACATTAATTTTTGAAGTATATTTTGCAACTTTATGTGTACATGTTGACGAATTCCAATGCATCTCGACAAGAAATTGTTTTGCCCGTCTGTGAGAGAGTGAATCCATTATTATTTACGTTTCTCTTTTATATTGTGTGGCGAACTTTAGTATTAGAGAAGACGATGAGATGAGAGAGAGAGAGAGAGAGAGAGAGAGAGAGAGAGGTTGGTTTGGCGGAAGGAAGTAACGTTGAAGCCGAATAAGACGGTCTCGTGTGTATGCATGTGTATCTATTTGTATTCTGTAAGAGGTGTAAAAGCTATAAAAGTCAAGGAAACCTTTAGTTCCGCTATATTGGGCAGTTGGTCTTCTAATTTTAGATTTTGCTCTTTATATTTGCACAGTTTACTACTTTGTTGCTTACACAACATAGTGGCATGTGGCAATTCATAGGCAACTGCTCTCACTCTTCTTCTTCTTCTTCTCTGTGCATCTATCCATCTTAAAATTCAAACACTTTTCCGTCTCTTCCTGACATAATGGTTTCTCTTGACGTTGACGTTAACTTCAGCGTTGACATTCACCCCATTTCATAATGTGTGGAGTGCTGTGCCTAAAGATAGCACATCATATAACTTATACATGCCTAATTATTATAAATTTTCGTCGTTCCGCAAATCTATTTATACATCCCGCAAGAATTTCAAGAATTTACCTAAAACCTTTTCCAGAAACATTTCTATGCAAAGTTTGTTGCTCTACTTTTGACATTTCTATTGCTTCTGCAAACACAAGGACAGCGCGCTAATTTGAGGTATGACTCCATTCTCTGTATAAACAAAGCACCAACAACTATCCATATCAATTAAAACAACTCTAGCCTTTTAGCCTTTCATACGTTGTCCCGTCGGCCTACAAGTAGACAATTTTAAGCTTTCTACTAAGAAAATAATTAGGTAGCAATAAGTATTTTAATATTATTGATACACAATTTTTCGTTCATTCATTAATTGCTGAATTTATTCAATTACATTAAAATATGTCTACATTATTTAAAAGGAAAAAAAATTATCTTAAATTATCCTGCAACCGTTCATTTAGTACTGCTGCTACATTTGCAGAGTATCCGGTTTAGGTAATAAATGTGTCGCAATGGAGAACGATTCCAAAAATAGTTATTTTAGTGGCACTAATTTCTGCTTCATGCAGCATGCAGCATAAAACAACACTGAAGAAGTACAACGTTGAGATTACATTCAATAAAATTTGCACGAACATTATCCTAATTGTCGTGATTACATTGACAAAGAAGCTTTTGGGAGCGAGAGGCGGAATTTGTTTCCAGTGATTTGAATGCAGTGTCGTTGTTGTTGTGGTGACAGGGGAAAGTATTGGAACGGTGGTATACACTACAGAGATAAATTGAGGAGAGTGCACTCATGAATGTCTTCTCGCTTCGATATCTGGAGAACTACTTAATGGAATCAAATGATTCTTTTTGCAACATGTAGAGAATTTAATGGGCTTCCAAATGGTATATTGCCCAAAACATGTAAAAGTAAATAATTATGAAAAACACAGAAATTGCGCAAAAAGTTAAAAAATATGCGAGAAAAGTTGAGGAGATTTTAGCGTTTTTGGGTTATTTTTACTCTATTTTCGCACGAATGCGACAAGTATGAACATGTAACAGTAGTAGGACCTCCTTTTGCACCAATGACAGCATTGCAGCGCTTTGTCATTGACTTGGCAAGATTCTGGGTGACCTCCCTTGGGGTACTATTAATTTTCGCACGAATGCGACAAGTTTCAACATTTAACAGTAGTAGGACCTCCTTTTGCACCAATGACAGCATGGCAGCGCTTTGTCATTGACTTGGCAAGTTTCTGGGTGACCTCCCATGGGGTACTATTCCAAGCGTATGCGATCCTCTGTTTCAGCAAAATTTTTTGGGAAGGGGGGGTTTGGTGGCAATTTTTTTCACTTTTATCTCACATGTGCTCTATTGGCTGCAAATTGAGACTTTGGGCAGGCCAGTCGAGCACATTTTTATTGTTTTTTTCTTCAATAGGCCCATGTCGCCTTTGCAGAGTGTTTGGGATCGTTGTCTTGGGGGGAGGTTTTACCTCCCCCCAATCCGATTTTTGCCGTCGAACTTTTGACATTCCTGTCAAAAACAGGGTTGCAAACATGGTGGGTCATGGTAGTTTCATAAACTTCCATTTTTCCTGCACTTACAGAGCTAGAACCACCCTCATACAATGACGCTTCCACCTCTATTCTTCACCGTTGGGTACAAATTCTTCATTTGAAGGGTTTCATGTCTTCCACCATAGCTTAACACGTCCTCTAGCCCAAGTCAGAGGATCAAAGAATCATTTGTTCTGAAAGATCATACGGAGCATTTATTTGCTTATGCCAGTGCCACTCACTTTCTCTCCATCAGACACCAAGATGTTACTTTGTTGATGAGATGAGTCTACATCTGTGTTAGATTAAACATGCAGTTGAAAGTTGAATGATGTACGCGTATGCACAAAATGTGAACATGCAATTCATACAAATATAATATGTACAAAAAGCATAATACTTTGCATGTGTTATGCATACATATTACATATGTATCTTTTGGCAGTATGCGCTCTGGCTCACCTAAAAGTAAATAACCACTTATTAAATACATCCATAAGAACAGATCTCTAAATATTTCCGTATGAGGCACACACTTATCGTTTCATTGTGATTATGAAGACCAATTATGCTGCTATTGTGCAGCGTTTAGCACTCGTTTCATCATAAAATCAGACACAACATTAATTCGGAAGAGCCAGATTGTCGGATGACCAAGATACTAATAATAATTCTCGAATCACAGTTACACAAACAGTATGACTACATATAATATTACAATAGTAGTACTGAAATTTACATGAAATAAGGCTTGGTGGATGAATACACTTGATTAGTGTATTTACTAGGTATTTGATCCGCTACGGTACAGGGTGGCCCAGAAACAATGGCACAACCTTTGAAATTGAATAACTAAAGACGGGTCGTAACTTTATTCAAACGAGGTCAACGGAATGTGAATGAGAATTAAATTGTTAGTGAGATTTAGTGATTTGAGCACCACCGAACCGCGTAGCCGAGTGTGCACTGAACGACATGTCGATAATGCATTTTTACTCGTCAATTATTTATATTTTTTTCCTAATTTTCATTCTTTAGTATCATCAATAAATAGTAAGATCATTTAAAACAAAAATAGGACTTAATTCCACAAAATCCATGCTGCTCACCCACCCAAAAATCCTGTTGAATTCGTCTAATAAGCAATCTAGTTACAAACTTTTGTACTTTAGATCCTTTCTCGTTCCACATAATAATATCTGAAGGATACCCACGCATCCCATGAATGCCGCAAGCAAGGGAAAAGCGTTCTAGAACTGCACAACACTCAAATAGTCTGCAAGAAGAACAAACTAAGTTTAAGGTTTCATTAATTCGTGTAATTTATTTTTACTCCAGTTAATTGAACGTGAAATTGCTACAGTTATTTCGTGTAGCTTGTAACAAACTGCAATGATCCTTAGGATTGCCTAATGTTATACCGCAGTTCCTTGATACATGTATAGTATAGTCGTGTGTTGAATTTGTAGATAGCAATAGCAGATGTGTTGCAAATTAAGATGTGGTGCATGTTCTCTGCGTCTCTTGGTATTCTTTATTGGTTGATATATCACTGAGTTTAATGATAGCTATATAGATTCTGGACGTGGTTGATTTTCCCCATGACTGTCTGCAAAAAAAGATCCAGACTGTACACAGTAAAAGTAACAGTTTACAAAAATTCTGATCAAGCGTTGCAAAGTTGTTGGAATTCCCAAAACATGTTATAATTGTAAATCACACTTGAATCATGAATGTGTATTTTAGTAATTAGTCATTGCAATTATTGCTGGCAAGCGTAGTACAAAAATATTGTCTCTGTCGTGCATTTCTTTGAAAGAAGATATTGTTCACAGAATTAGTGAATGTGTGTGTAAATGGTTTTTGTCGGTGGTATTTTTAGTCCACAGATGAAGCATGTGTTTGCATGGTGTCGGTGTCACAGACTAAATCACTACTAGACCATGTTATGAGACGCGAGATAGCTAATCAGAGAAATCTTTGAACAGATTGCATTTGTTTGTGGATCTTCTTTGCACGACAGCTCGCCGACACAAAACACATCTATCCAACAACACCGTAATCAATTCCAACATTAGGTACTTCAATATATACGTAATAGTTTGTGCGCTTTTGTTCGTGCAAAAAATAATGGGTTTACTACAGGGTGATTATTTACAAACATTATACTTAAATATAAGCCATTGGCCCCCATTGAGTTGTACAATTCATCAATAAGTTCCATTCAGAATGTGAATTCAGACAGACACGCTAGGGATCAAAAACCCTTTTTCCAAAACATGCAATTTAATCGAATTGAAGACTGATATATTACGTACATACGTATAATATATGAGAGGAAATGCGTGCGTGGGAGTCGGAAAAGGTACGAATATTTACTGCAGGACAAAAAAACTGCTCAAGGGTATTCGATTACCAATATCGCTCTCTAATTTTAGTTTTGTTCGCGTATTTCCACACAAGACATTAATGTAATCCATTCTTTCTCCAACGTCATCATTTTGAATGACTTTGCACACTGCAGTGCACTACTGTATATGTCCCTGCATTCTTCCTTTACCCTGGGCATTGTATGTAATACAACGGCATCATTTTACTCGATACTACGTAGCAGAATTTTGGCAACGACACCCCTAATCACATTTAATTAAATCACTTGTGGGTTGCACATTGCATCCCGTCAATTTCTAAATGCCTCTATTTCCTGTGTCGTCAAGCTGTAATTTAAACTAAAACCAGATGTAGTCCAGTTATAGTACACATATACAATCCATGATCTTGGTTGGTATGCACTGGAGCACCAAGAAATTATCATAACTGCATTAAACACCGTGATGGGGTTTTGACACAATCAAGTTGGGATTATTCCTACCGTTATTCTTTGGTTTTATATTATTGTAGGCAGGCAGGAATTTGCCCCCGCCCCCTCGAAAAGTGAAAATGCTCTGTGCATAATCCTGCGCCAACTTCAATGGGTATACCTAAATATGTCAATATGCAGGGTTTCTGGGGGAATAATTCCACTGGCACTAATTGTGGAATTAGCTGGAAAATTCCAGTAGGCCCTAAGTGGAATTAAATATTTAACTGAAATTAATGCAAAAACAAATTCTAACGCTAATTGCACAAATGTCAGTAATGTTGGTTCTATCGTCGTTCTAAATGCGATTAGGGGAGAGTCGTGTCGGTTGGCGAAGCAGGGCGGTTGGCGAACTGCTTATATTTCGGTTACCCTTGAGTATTTTCACCCGGGATTTTTATACAATGTAC
>JABASC010005032.1:0-10865 GCA_019776185.1 Plutomurus gul
TTAAAAAAAGGAAAATGTTTTCTGTGTGGACTAATATTTAAAAGATGTACGAATCAGTTTCAATTCCGCAAACAAAGGTCTTATAGAGCAATGTGTCACAAAGTTATCATTTCACAGTTTTTACCCTCCCTTGAAACGAGTGCACAAGCTTGAACATTGTAGATTGTTAGACGGTACAAACAAGCCTAGGTAGCAATTCCTGCAATGGAAAACTTTCCCTCTCTATTGTGTGTGATAGTACTAAATGTACTGAACCGTGTGAAAGCAGTAGAGAAGAACGACGGAAAACGTGAAGTGAAAAAATCTTTGGTTTCTGCTGAAACTGCACGGAATTTGAACGGGCCACTTGACAAGTTGTGCGGTCTCTTATTTCCTTTACACCAGCCACAGCACCAGTGAATCATCATCATCTCACTCAACTTCAGCTCCCTGTCATTAGAGAGAGAGAGAGTGTGTGTGTGTGTGTGTGTGTGTGTGTGTGTGTGTGTGTGTGTGTGTGTGTGTGTGTGTGTGTGTGTGTGTGTGTGTGTGTGTGTGTGTGTGGAGAGAGTGTGTGTGTGTGTGTGTGTGTGTGTGTGTGTGTGTGTGTGTGTGTGTGTGTGTGTGTGTGTGTGTGTGTGTGTGTGTGTGTGTGTGTGTGTGTGGTGGCTGGTGTGTGAGCGAGCTAGTTTCCCCAACTGCTTATAGATGTTTAGGTGGTACTTCCTATCACTTTATGGTTAACTGGATGAATATTGGACTGAAAGACTTCTGATAGGGTACACACAGAGCCACAGCTAACAGTTTCACCAAGTGCTGCAAGAACTACCTGCTCAACTGTGTGTTAGTCATTTTTTCACTTCCCTCCTTCCCTCTCTTGTGTCATTGACTCTTAATATAATACTCATGGATGAACGATAGGGACAGAATGTTGAGGGAACACAGGAAAGGGCATAATACTTGGTTTTTGAAACTCTTTCGTTTACAGCACATCACGAACCAACGAAAAGTGAATGGGGAATTGGACATAAAGTGCTCCAAACCACATGTGTGCACCAGACTACTTACAAAACTGATTTGGCTTTGCCACTATTGCTACACTTCCCTTCACAATAGCACCGAAACGCATGAGTACATGCTCGTACACAACATCGTTCTGCACGTATGTACGAACGCTGATGAAAACTATAGTACCTACCGCTTAGATTTCCTTTGGGTTCATGGAGAAAATACATACATGATATATTGTAGATATTTAGGAATGCACACGAGTGCAGAACGCAGAGGAGATGGTTACATTTGCTGATTTTGCTAAGCCACCATAATGTAATACGTGGCAGTAGAAACTGAAAAGTTAGTATAGGCACACAATGTAAAACCTCAAAACTCATTCACCTTATTTTTGACGACTCCGATGCAGCTTCGAGTGAAAATTCTGTGAACTCGAAGCGTTTTGGCAAACATGGCACCAAATGCAAGAGAGAATCCCATGGAAAGCAGATACGCACGCATCTACAGGAAATAACACAGAATACAATAACGGACTTTAAATCTCAAAGAGAAAGATACGGAAGACGAAACAAACATTTCATGGACCACTTCTCGTTTATATGCGAGTACATGTAATCTTTAGAATAGTTGGTGAGTTCTTTTTACATCATTGACTTTTCGTTCTTATATAGCTTTTGTTTGACAAGAGCTTTTTTATCATTCTCTTTGTATATGTGCGTTTGTAATAGAACCATTTGCATGAAATCACAAAGCAATCGGAATGTTAAATAAGTTTTAACTTCACCGTCCTACCAATCGCTCGTGGTTCCGCGAAACATTTATCCTGACAACAGTAAATTGCACAAAGAATGTAGTTGGTTGCAAAGTGTACTACAAAGGAGGATTAGATTCTCAAGTCGTAACAAGATCTTTAAGTTGATATCAACAGAGCAAAACTTTGCCTTACTGTGCAAACATATGCGAAGTGCTTCCCGTCTGGCTCAGGACCGAAATCGGCTCCCAGTAGAATAACGGACACATAAGCAAAAATGCAGCCTATGATGACCATGTTATTCAGTCGGGGGCTGGAGAGTTTGATGTATCTGAAACAAAAAACAAAATGTAGTCGTATAAATTAACTAACTCCTACGTGCAAGCGAAACGGCATTTTATTGAGATGGCCGCATTCGTAATGGAAAATGACTGAGAGACTAAAGATAGATTGAAAGTACTTGAGCTTCCGATTGTAAAGATTGAATGCAAGAAAGGCGGCCGCCATGACAATTCCTAGAGAGGCGATAGCTGCCACAATTATGTATAAAGAACTCTCCACTTGAATGAGCTTAATGCGAAATTCTCTGCGGGCAATCGGCACTTGATTTCCATCCCATCGAATCCTTTTACAGTTCGAACAGTTCAGACTTAATCGAGAATCTTGAGGATAGAACAATCCCACCGGCGTGGCTTCCCCGTCTGAAAATAAGAGGAGACAATTTTGCTTAAGTAGACTGTCAATGTGCAGTCAACCCACTAATACATTTCGTACATCATTAGGGCATTATAGCAGAGCCACGCTTGCGAGCAGACATCTAATATTTACCGTAGATATTTCATTTCCTTCTGCATACCTTGTATTTGCATAAATGAAGTGATCCCAATGCGATCAGATCCCAAGAAAGAGATTGGTCCCTGAGGATAAAATGGAATAACTGACATTCAAAATTGATTCCAAAGATTACAATTGATTTCATACAAAAATGGGTATAAACTGTCGTACAGATATTCCCTTAAAGTTTAGATTTCCGATCTCGTCCTTCAGTCTTCTAGAAAATTCCGCGTCATTATAATCAAAGTTTTCTAGGCTGTAGTTGTACTTTCGGTGAACACGCTCTAGGCCAAGAGCAACACTCCACACTGCATCGTACGTTTCCGGAGCGAAAGGACTTTCTTCCGTTATATTCCTGAGACGTAGTTTTGCTTTAAAAGTGTTGGTGGTCTGAAACATAGCAAAAGGGATTAAGAATATTGAATACCAATGATATGTGTATATGAGAGACATCAGCAGAAGGTACGTTGATACAATATTAAGTAGGACACAGTGGCTTAATTACCATAGACGATATTGAAAATCGATTAGCTCCTAAAACGTTGTGTCTGTCAACTACCAGTGTGTTTTCGACAGCTTTTGTCAACTGTTTACGACTACATTCAAGGTGGTGAGCAGACTTCAGTCCAGTCATCAAGTTAGTCGTCCATATTAATGTGGAAGACTCATTTGTGTGCTTATTTGTGGCTGTTGCATTTGTTGCATTTAAATAAGATTGCATATCACCTTCACCACTTGCCCCTGATAATGAGCCAACCTCCCACCAACTAGTCTCTGGTTTTCCAATCAAAATCCATGCATAGTCACTCCCATACATGCCCATTCGATAAACCTAATGTTGTTTTAAAATTAAATATTTAAATGTATTTTCTTTTACCTTTAAAGGGCAATTTCGTATGTGTAAATTGATTATTTTTGTATCTTATAATCTTACCTCACAAAATATTAGAGGAGCAACATCTGGCCCAAAGTTTGCAATTATAATTCTCGAATCAAGTTCCTGTAACAATCAAATTATTTCTATTACCTATGTGAGTCTACCGTAAAGTCATATTAGCTGCCCTTAGTTTCAATAAGGGAGCATCCACAAAGCACGTATTGGGGTGGGAGCCTGAGCTTGCGTTACTGGGATATACTTATAACATTGTGGC
The DNA here is from genome assembly GCA_019776185.1 of Plutomurus gul. Classification (NCBI taxonomy): domain Eukaryota; kingdom Metazoa; phylum Arthropoda; class Collembola; order Entomobryomorpha; family Tomoceridae; genus Plutomurus; species Plutomurus gul. Next base: position 3,727 of record JABASC010005032.1, read on the forward strand.
CCCGCCTATTTTGGTTTACTGAAGTGAGGGGGCGGGGTCTACAAACCGGAATTTTTGCGTTACGTGTTTTATGGATCTCGTCCCAACTGACATTTAATATTTCTGTTGTGTACAAGTAGTGACCACTAAAAGATACTACTGCATACTGTTTAGGACGTTGTTCATTATTTTGTACTCATTCGACGTGTACTCTCATTTATCATCAACAATCAGATGTAGAAATAATATCTCCTACACATCAATCACGTATTCTGGATGCAGGAGAAATTTTCTCTCCTGTCTAATCATAAGGAAATGCAAAGGAAAAGGAAATACAAATAACCAACTAACGATATTGATTTATAAGGTGCTGTCAGAGGGAAACAAAGGAGTCTTGACTCAGAAGTAAACTTTACACGTTATTACTCATGTGTACCTTGCATGCACGGGTTCAAAGATAACATTTAGAGACAGCAAGAAAGGTAAACTGCCTGTGTGTACCATTCACCGTATGATAGCATTAGCGATTGGTCACTCTCTACCCCTCCTACATGTAGGTGTTTAAGTAAAATACATATCCATTCAATGCTTCCATGCAAGTATATAACAGTCAACACAAAGTGTGATTCAATTCACGAACTCCCATTTTCAGTAGAATTCTCACTAACGACCGCAAAAATAAGTTCTATGATATTGTGAAGCAATGAATTTTCATTTTCACGCTCTTCGGGCGTGGCAGCGATCGAATAGTGACGAATTATTCCAGCGTATGTTCCACTTCGTAATAAAACGTATTTTCACTATGTAGAATGTAGATACAGTATTGCAAGCACAGCTTCTTAACATCCGTAAGTTTTACACACGTTTTAGTCTTCGCCTCCCCTTCTCACTAAAACTTATACGACAATTCTCTAGCGTTGTTATAATATGTGACAAAGTGTTTCTTTGGAGACTTCCATTAGTAATAGTAGTTCTTAAGTATTGCCAGCTATTTAGAACTGAAAAATTCGTCACAGATGGAAACGTGGGCTAATTTTACTCAGCATGAGATAAAATTTTGATTCTTAAAATAATGTTTGAAAGCAATCTTCTAGGAAAGAAATAGAAACTATGTAATTTCACCAATTATAGTAGAGGCAGTAGTGAATATAAGATACACGGGAGATTTTAGTGTCCTTATTAGCTTTCCGTATTAATTTACAACAGCCTTTGAACAGTCATCATTTTTAGCTCTCTGGAGAGCAAGAAGTTATCAGTAAATCAAGGAACTCGAGAGGGGAAGATAAAAGGAAACATAATTCAATGATTGGGGCATCTTCATCTTTGTCTTTGCCTTTTCTGATATTCTCACCTTACAATAACGAAAAGTGAAAGAGAAAACAAATGATGAATAAGAAGCAGTGAAAGTAGCTCCCGTGGAATTTGAAAAGAAATTTGTATTGTACCAACCTTCATGTCGTGAAGTTTGTCTCGAAAATCTGAGAGAGAAAACGTAAGTGCCTTACAGGTTACTACATTGGATTTCTCCAGCTCTGTCACTAAATAATTCGAATTCTGCAAGAACAAAAATATTATTGATTCAGAACTCAATATCTGGTATTATCGTACACATAGCTTATGCATATCCAACAACAGCACTCACATAAAACCATCTATTCCTATTAGCACTACTGCGGTGTATCCTACTTGCCCGGGCATTGCGAGATGTGTATATTTATGTGATCGTGTATGTGTGTGTTTATTTGTGATTGTGTAATAAACGAATGTTTTTGGACCGCTTTTCGGCTCTGCAGTACAATAGATTTTATGTAGTTTGTTCTCCTATTACTCTCTGTTGCGAATGCGAATCCACACATCATGTTGCATATTAATATTATTGATTGCCACTTAATGCTTACCAAGTTCAAATCCAACTAGTATGTATTATTACATAACAGTAAGTACTAATGATACGGAAAAATACAAATAAACTTACTTAACTTTTTCTGCTTTCATTTATGGAAGAATTGAAAGCACTGCACTCAAATAAAAAGGATCAATTATTGTGTGCACTCTTCTATGTATCGCGCGGGGGAAAGGGATGAGGGACTGTCCAAAGTGGGACTCCCAAAAATCACATTGCCCATTAATAACAGAAGTGTTCCTAATTTGCTTTGACTTTGGTTATAAAACGTAATGTTATTTCTAATTGAATGGTGTAGCGGATTGTGGCTAATATAGTATTTAGTGAAAGCATCGTAGTATTTGTATATCTGTGTGTAGTTGTGGTCGCTTTCTCAGCACTGTAAATAATTCGATGGAACCAATTCACCGAATAATTTATTTTGTACGTTGTTTTTGCGTTAAGGACAGACACATGAGGGTATGACCCTCACATCCTGAACTTCTAGTAAAAGTTGGCATTGCGACGAGTACCACAGCGATTACATTGTTGTCTGGTTTCGTAATCCCATGGGCCATAGCACACGCATATAGATGAAATGTCTGATTCGAAAGCGAGCGAACAATGGTGAGCTAAATCCACCCACGATGCTAGTTAATTCAGAGTGTGGAGCCAGAGACTACAGGGAAAGACCTCACAATCAGCTAGAAAAATGGATTGAGGAATGAGACAGATCAACGAGACAGACAAGTTCAAGCATTCGACTTTCTTTTGTGAAAGACTAAGAGTAAAAGCGAAATAGAATTTTGCTAACGACAGGTTAGCAATCTATAGTTTACGTTACTTTGCGTTCCATTCCAGATTCTTACAGCTAAATCCCAAGGCCAAGATGTCAGTCCAATCACACTTTTATTTGCCCCTATAACGTAACTAAAGTGCAGGACGTATTCCGAGAAAAATCACAAAATTCAATTTGGATTCAATTACGTTCTATTTATTTATCCTTTGAACTCGCGCTCGCTGATATTAAAGAGAATAGGGAAGAGTTCAGTTGAAGGCTTCTGGTTTGGTTTGCTGGGAGTCGGATGGTCTGTCCTCGTTCAATGGTCTTGCGAGGGAGATGCTTCTCTACTCATACTGTGCTGAACAAATCTACCACTACATCACTGCATACACACACACATATTACTGCTGACAATGTACAAGACTGTTACAGCAGCGTGACAGGGTCAAACGTGATAGTATGCACTGGAGATATAGAGCAGAAGGCTCATCATCAGATAAAAGTGAATGCCTGTGCACAAACAAATAAGTCTAGCAGATCTGCTTTCGGGAGAAAAGCTTTTCTCCCTCGTACGTACTTACCATTGTAAATCTGTTTTCATTTTTTGTGAAGAAAGTGACAGTGTCCCACTGGAAGTGTTTTATAAGTTCGATGATTGCTGTTGCATGTGACGACACTGGCGAGACTGTTCGGAAGAACAATGGAAACTCTTTGCGATCTGACAACGACGGCGATGTGGAGCCAAAGGAGACCTTTATCAAAAACAATTACGATTTAGTTGGAGAAATGTGCCGGCCTTTAATGAAATGTCGCCAGTAATCAATTTAATCACTAATGCATCTTCGAAATAAATCTTACAACAAGTTTTGCTTTATAAAGAGGAGGCAGGGGCATTGCTCATTGGTCGTTGACTCGGCTAAATGTTTCTGTAATTTGATAGTCTCTTCGAAGTAAGCGCTCGTCAAATTCATAATTTCATTTTCTTTGACTTTATCAGAAGTTTTAAGTTGGCAAGTGTTTTAGTGTACAATTTGATTAGTTGTTAATGTGACTGTGCGTGTTAGGTATATATAAATAGTGAAGTGAAGACCTATGTGAGATATATTGATTGACTTCCCGTTACTTGTTCTCCGCTGCTCGTTTTCCTTTGATCTTGATATCAATGAATGACTGGGAAGCTTGCCATAATGGTTATTAATACTTATGCCTGATAGGTGCCAGTTATACCCTCTACGGAGTTTCACTTGACATTAAAAGTTTACAGGCACTGACAGGCTTTTAGCTACATAAATGTTAAATACTAATGCTAAAGTACATCTCCATTTTCTGTTTAATGTGAACTTTGTACGGACATCAAAAAGTAATCCTTCCTTTCGCTTACTGTGCAAAATATTAAATTACAGCTGCTTCACAGAATTTCTCTTAATTGTATAAGGGACATGAAAATGTATAATATTAAAAAGATGTCAATAACATTTGAACAATTTAAATTAAAAACTTTTCGTATGCTATTGTCTCGCATTGTTCACGTAATGAAACATGTACTTACAGCAAAACTCACAATTATCATCAATCATGAATGAGAATGCTTTAACGCTTATGCAATTAATATTTGTAAGAGTGATAAGCACTCTGTACACCCTATTTTCAGATGGATTTTTTAAAATAATTCTGGTAAAGTTTCATCTCAGAAGGCTCCACTAAGCTTTTCATGGTAATCAGGTACTCGTACTGTTAGATTATTCATACTAATCACAACAATCGTGATCGGAATTGAACTATTAAATTCCTAGGTTAACTATTTATTTAGCTAGACATGACATAAAAAGCTAAATATTTACACAATCGATAAAGAATGGTAATTTTTGCCATTAAACGTTCTAGTTCTAAGGAGCAATCGTTTTTAAAATGTTTGCACAAATCTTATCGAGATTTGCATTTACGATTAGCGAATCCAATGACGATTGACCAACCTTTCGGCAGGCACCTTTACAATTGACAACTATTTTTTATCCTTAGACACATACAAAGAGAGAACAAGAAATTTTGGGCTACTAGTTGAATGAACGCTTTTAGAACTTCAGACGGCGACGAAGTATTGTTTTCTTGTTTTCCACCTGTTCCCCATTCCTTATCATGACCGACAAAGACCTTGTATCGGGGGGAGGAGTCCCCCCGATACAATTTTGGAACTTGGTCAATGATTTTAGGATTTTCTCCACATAGTCTTTGCAATTTATTTTTACAATCGGTCGGGATTGAAGTAATGGAAGGACTCCACATAAGTCCTACTACAATGATTCGCTTGTCAAACTTTTCGTTACCTCTAGAACCCTTCGCATTGCAAATCTTTCACCTTCCCTATAGTGTCCCCAGCAGAAAAAAAGTTGGAGTGGAGAGCCTTCTGCAGTTCTGCTTTCCGGGGGCATTCGTTGAGGGCGTGTACCTTTGCCTTTTTCTAGTAATTTTCTTCAGGTTTTTGGGAATCATGTGACGAATTCTTCTTTGAGATACCTTAAACTTCCCTGCGATATCTCGTTGGGTATGCGGGTTCTCTTTTAAGGTCAACTTTCAAAAAAAAATGCTGAAATTCTTTTTTTGCGAGAATGATTGCGGGATTGTGTTCTCATCCCAATTTGTTTAGCCAGGTGTATTTTCCTTCATAATTCAAGAGATCTTAAATGGTGCTTCGACCTAACCGGTTTTTCAATTTCTGGAAGTGCTTTGGTATTGCAAGACCTCTCATGCCAGCTCTGGGAACTTCTAAACCAAGGTGATTGTCTTTTGGTGGTACGATTGGTCGTTCGCGAAATATTACCCAGGATTACTAAGTAGTCTTGGTTCACTCTCTGTATACGTTAAATGTTTTAATTATCTTAGAATGTTAGGTAAAATACAAACTCATTTACAAAGCCTACTCGTGGTGCTTTGGCTTACGATGATATCAAGCAGGATTTGATCCCGAAATTTTTGACCGCATTATCCTTTAAGTAAGTGAATGGTCCGGTACAATCCTTTTAGTGTAACAGGCAATACAATTTCTGCCATATTATACTAACGTAAGCCGTATTAATTTACAATCACCTTTTGCAGTAGGCTCATACATGTCATAAAGACGCATTAATGTAAGTTTACAACAAGAGTCTAATCATCCGCAAAAATCTCATGTCGACAGATGTGAACATTTGAATTACGTCTGCCCCTTCTGCCTACGTAAATTATGAGAAGTTCCTACGATATTAGTGCATTATTATCGCTCCTAATTAAGTAGGCCACTTTAAATTGTGAATCAGGCCACTTTATATGGAATATCTTTAGTAACATTTGCCCATATCTATTGTAATTCTTGGCCAATATAAAAGCGAAAATCAGCCATTTTATTAATTAGTCAGAAATTTAGGTGCATTTACACGGAATTTAAATCATTATAAGTATTAGTGTGTTCAAAGTAACACAATGCGAAGTATCATACTCACAATCACAACCAATAGCAATTGGGATTATTCTATAAAGAGCCTGCAAGGTCGTCCCCGCGCTTGCTTAGTTCCCACTAACAGTAACTACAAATAAATGTTTAATTATTGCGATTCCTATTACGTGCTTGCATTTATAGTATTTTGAAAGGGCAACAAGTGAAAATGAGTGACTGTCAATCCAAAGGGTTAAATTCTACCATCCGTAGTAGATTTTTATTTTTTAAGTTTTGCCAACAGTTTCTCATTTCTAGACTTAGGGATTTTGCAACTCACCGACTGAATTAGCTAGCTGCTGAAAAGAAATTCAGCTTTGATTAAATTTTTTAGCCTTGAACATTCTGTCCACATTCTTCATTACGTGAAAGAAACAGTACACACTATATGCTTATTTCGCAATGGGCCAATTTCTCAATAAGCTTATTTCACAAAATATTTAAGCCGCAACACACACTCATGAGCACCGGCGCGGAAAACATCATCTTAAATGTTATGTGCGCAAATCTCGAGATTTTGAAGTTTTGAATATGCTTGTACATATTTTCGTAAAATCGGAGTGAAACAATCAGTACCAAATCCTTGAGAATGGAAGCCATTTGGAATAAAATCAGAATCAGTCTGCGACGAAAATATTTGGCTTGTAAAACATTCGATCCACTCTTTAGCCGAGAAAATACGCTTTCAATACGAACTAAGCGACCTAAAGAAAGACCTTGCAGGCATAAGAATACGCTTTTGTAGCAGGAAAATGTGTGTGTATTAGTATTTATGGTTTGTATTGTTATTTTCATTACATTATTGATTTTTAATCCAACAATGACTTTAAAACTTCGCTTTGATATTGGCCAAGAACTGCGATAGATATGGTCAAGGACGGGTACGTATAAACCTTAAAAAGGTAGACTCATTCTATTGTTCTATGCCTTTTGTTTCCGAGAAAGACCCTTCTAATTTTAATCCTATCTTAAGTCCCAGGTAGAAAAACCAATGCAGCGCTGCCGTACGCACCACAATTAAACAT
>JABASC010005033.1:0-10863 GCA_019776185.1 Plutomurus gul
CATTATTTCTTTACAGTAACATATTTAGTTCCCAAATCTTTCATCCGAGTTCGATACACTTTTCACACATCTTTGGATTAACATTTGTACACCAGTCAAAAATTGATTTTCCGTGAGTGAGTTGAGGAAATCGTTCGCGGCAGCAATCAGCAATATCCAACTCGTACTTTTTTCCACGTAGAGCTTTCTTCAGATCTGGAAGGTGATAAAAGTAGCTAAGAGTCAGCTCTTTGGGGAGGCACCATCACTTCGGTTGGTGCAATTGCTTCGGTCACAATCTTCAAAGTTAGACGACGCGTTGTCTTTCAAAAGATGAATTCCTTCACTCGGACTTTCCCCTCTGGCGTTTTTCAACAGATTTGGCAAATCGGACACAACTTGGCGATAATATAATTCAGTTAAAGAGCTTCCTTTCTGAGGCTCATCGAAAGAACGAATATTGTCATCATAACCTTTGGAGCCGATTTTCCCACTTTTGCTTCAATGAAGGTAGATTGCCTACTGGAAACCATCGAGAAGATTTAGTTGTGCTATTGTGATGGATGCAAGTGTTATCTCCCATCACTAAACGAGTGATAAATCGTCGGGATTCAGCTTCCAAAGACGCAAGAATTAGTGAGTTTTGTTGTTTTTGAGCCTCCATAAGCAGCCTATAGGTCCAACAGGAGCAGCTTTTATCCAGACCTAGTTTTGTCGTATAATATGGACTTCCCGCTTGAGTGTCACTGATGTTCCGAATGCTGATTCGCCTGTCTTCATCAAATCGCTTGAAAACACGGTAACACGTTTCGTCTCAAGTGGCATCATTTGGGGGTCGACCACTGTGCAAATTTTAAATCGCCTGTCTTCCACACTTACACTCCTTAGGCTAAGGGGAGACAAGAAGGGGTACTATCACTGTACACGCTCACCAAATTGCAATGGATTTGTTGCCGCTCTCGTAGAGCTAAAAACCTAATAGTTGAGCGTACTCCAAAATCGGAAAATTCAATTTTTATACAGTTGGCGTAAGGCAAATGGTTTTCTGACCGATGGTGTGAACCAAACCTCAGGAATTTTGCTAGGCATTCCTAAAAACGTCCGAGGAACGTTTGTTTAAAGTTGGCCTATCCCATCTTATCTCTGTGATACTGATTGCCAGTTCATATTGAACTGCCTTCGTATGTATACAGAGCGTATGGGGAAAAATACCATCAATCACAATGTTTAATTATTAAAGGATGCCACGAATGAATTAAAGTAAAATGCACGGCACAGAAGATTGGTATTTTCGACAGAAAACTTTACTTGTACGATACTTTTCAAGAAAATCTTGTCTTAAATTACTGATACAGGTTTGATCTGGTTTGCCAAATTTGGTTTGATTTTGATAATACAATATTGTGAAATTAAATGAATACATTTTAAGTAAAAGCTCTTACTCAGTCACATAAGATAAATAATGTATGAATGTAAATATACGTAGAAAATACAAAAAGTAGTTAGGTTTATATAAACTGATTAATTAAGATAAATTTAATACGCGTTCTAACAATTAATGATTTACACTTTGTATGAAAACTTTTAACACTAAAATTCTTCAAACCTTAAAGGTCCGTGTAAATCAACTCAACATGCGTAATCGCAATGACGTGACATTTGTTTTGTAGACAAATACGGGGATCATTTGGTAGGAGAATGCTGTTCTTTGCATTTTACGCTTCCGACAACCACGTCCAGCTTGATTGAAAAAATTAAAAACACCAGATGAGACAATTGAACAATGATTTCTAAAAATATTGCATACCTAATTGTTAAAATTCATTTGTATAGAATCGTCTACTAATATGACGATATTACCTTTTCTAGGGCGTATACCAATTTGGTATGAAGTTCTGTGGTGCAACCAACATCTTTGAGTGTGGACAATTTGTAGGTCCGCATTGGCTTATGATGTTCAAGTGTAGTTATGGCACCCATCAAAGGACACAGGATGATTTTAGTATGATCTCGGAAATTATTAATCTGAAGAGTTCCGTTAGTCAATACCATTACGACAGCACGCGAGGTGCGGAACCAAGTCCACATGTTTGGTAGACGGGTTGCTTGAGCGGCCTCTGCTGTTATGGAGTGTCCTCCAGCCTATAATTTAAATAAAACAAGATAAGATAAAGACAATAGTTTTGCCATTAAGAGAATAAATTAAGATTAACAGTCTAATTACTTAACAATTGTTTTTTATAACGAACCTTTAGTAAATTTTCATGCATGTATTGGCGGAAGTAATCCAGAAGCTTCACTTTTTTCTGCAACTCAGGAGGGCAACTGTTCTTCAAATAATAATGTTCCGAGCCGTTTTTCTCTATGTATTGCGTGTGAATTCCATCAGGGAGAAGGACCATACGGCTCATGTCATTGAAACTGACTCCCATTGAATCGTCAGACAATTGATAGCCGAATCCATATTTATCCGAATAGTCAACCCATTTAGAAATCCATAATAAGGGAGCTGCATTCGGATCTTCAGCCTCATCTGCAAAATATTGACATATGAAATGTTTATCTGCAAATGCACAAACAAATTGAACTCACCATCATTTATTGGGTGTGTTGCGCGAGGATCGCTATCGAGCAAATCTCGAACTTGCTTTTGTAAGTTTTTCATATGGGCCGGTGCGGGATTCTTGATGTCCTTTCCAATGTCAACCCCCTTACCCGCCCCAACGGCGTTTCCAGAGCAAGATGAGACGGGAGATCGTGGATTAAACTCTACTAAGGGTCTTTTTGTTAAGGGATTATTGGTTGTTGGTGTGAAACTGGCTCGGTGCTCAAAGCGTGGAGCCATAGTAAGGCACGATCCAGGAAGCTCGGACGGAATGTAGACTGCAATCAGAAAATTTTATTTGGGAATTAGTTTATTTGTTAAAATGTTCATTGTCAATTTTTAGGATCAAATTTTTTGGTATAATATTTATTTTGTTTAGTGTGACTGCTTTGCTTACATTTGGTCATGAATTCAGAGTTCAATATCTGTTTAGTAGACGGCCTTGCGGCAGGGTCAACTTGAAGCATTTTTTGTATGAGGAGCTTAGCCGGAGCGCTAAGACGGTTTGAAGGAATAAAATAATCCGCTCGTCGAATCTTATTGTATGTATCTTTCAAAGTTTGTGTTTCAAATGGCGGGCGTCCAACAAGCAGTGTGTACCTAGAATAACACCCGAACCAATAAGTATCATACAACTGACTGACAAGACCGATGCATCCAAAAGTAAAGTTTGCATTATTTATATTATACAACTCACAAAATACATCCAATGGACCAAACATCAACTTCGAACGAATGCCCCTTTTTAGCCAACACCTCAGGAGCGATGTAGTTGGGAGTGCCACAAAGAGTTCTGTAAGAATTTTACACTCATAAACTTGATACATAAATCATAAGTGTGTCTGTTAAACTCGTTTGAAAATATTTGTATTACCGCTTAACATGAAATATCCAACTGACCTTTTTCGTTCTCCATCAAAATCGATAGTTGTCGCCAATCCGAAATCTCCGATTCGTAGATTCATATCGTCGTTTATAAAAATGTTTCCTAGTTTTAAATCCCGATGAATAATACTTTTATCATGCAAATAATTTACAGCCAATAGGATTTGCTTCAGAAAATATCGTGCTTCCGTTTCCGTGATATTGCGTCGTCGCTTTTGCAACTCCATCAAACTCTAATCAAATATGATAAAATCATAAGCTCACAAAGCATATGACGTGCTACGTACATACCAACTTCAAGAGAAAGAAATATAATCTTTATATAACAAGTTGTTAAATAATATAACAACATGCTACTAAATGTATTCATTGTACCTTTTTTGCGCATAATTCCAATACTATGTAAACAAACTGGTCATCCTCGAAATACGAGTGAAACCCCACAACATAATCATGTTTCAGGTCCCTATGGATCGAAATCTCCTGCAATACACGAATAAACACAAAATTAATAAATCGAAATTCTGACGGGAATCGTATTTCCTCATTTGAGTCAATGTACAAGTCTTTTATTACGCTTTGTCATGCATACGTAGAAGAAACTGAATTATACAGTTCATCTTTGCCATCATATTCTTGAAACAAAATTTAAAGACCGAACGCTTAAACACGTAATATGTACGTACATTGTACCAAAAATATCGTTGATTGGACACCTATCTAATAATTTAATACCAATTTACAATAATATGCAATCTTTCTCCTCACATATGAACCAACCTGCTATAAAGAAGCGTTATATATGTTACATTGCCGCTAAATTGTTTGAAATGTGTGGGAGCACGTTGCTGCCAACAAAGTATGAGGCACGGGAGATCTACCCTACCCTACACAATATGCTGTTCTTACCCGATTCGGGTAATTGAACGAGTGCACAACATTTCCTCGTCTCGTTCCCCTATAACATGCAAACTGTCGTAATCAAACGTGCTCATCGCTCCAGAATACCCACACAAGGAACACGTACATTGTAGCCATAGAGCGCGCATCAACTTTTACAGCCAAGACTTTGACAATTGACTTCACATGTAAACAAACATTGTGAGCGGACATCAAAAATCGAACGCATAGCATGCGGAGTTGATGAACCTCTCTTGTCAAACTTTCTTCTATACAATATGCAACTTTATTATAAGCAGTATAACGTACTGGTAAAAGTAGGTGGTCATGCAATATTCATTTCGCAACTCACTTCTACCATTTCCAAAGCACATTGCCCTACAACACCATATAGGTGGGTGATTTCTGTTTGGTGGTAGTAAGTAGGAAGGTGATGAGAGTGCTTTTCTTTCCATGCAGAAAACCAGGTGGACAATACATATAAACCGTAGTTACCGTACTCCGAGGTTTTTCACCTATGCATGTTATGTGTATCACCAGTCAGTCTTTTCTTCTGCTTCCGGCATTCGCCAAATCGGCTTCTTTCACACATTACCCATTCCCCCCCTCCAACACTGCATCACACACAGCTCATACTTTCTGTATATATTTTCTGTACGAATTAAGATGTGATTTGATAGCATAGAAAACAATAAATACCATTTCCAAGTAAAATGTTACACTGTGTGTGCGCACTGATTGTTTACCAATATTTGGGATAATATCTTTATATATACAATGATTTTGTAAAGGATTTTTGTACTAGTTAACAGTCAGCTCATGGCTACTACTTTCAAAGAATTAGAGCACTACCTCAGCACAACTTCTATGGTCTAGGAGTCTAGGACATAATAATAGTTATTTATGGGTTGTGCACCTATGGTATTGTACTTTTTTCTACTGTACATACATACATATAGGGCTCCTCTATCTCTAACACATTTCACACAGCCTTCTTGAGCATTTCCAGAAAGCTCTACTTGTATTGCATTGTGGACAGAAATAAACGCAAACTATTAGCATGCTACTATCCTATACATCAAATGAGTACTCGCTGGACGCTGGACCATTAATATTATATTGGCTGACCAACAGTATATTCCCATTTTCCCCATTCATGAAAGGGAGATTCGAAGGTTTTTTAACTGTCAAACTGCACCACCTTTGCATTGGCACTAAACTAGCACCGACTTTTATTATGACTTTTTTGTGAAATGTAAAATATAAGACTTACTTGTGCCATTTTCTCTCGCTGATGCGACTTTTGTAACAAAGTTTTGTTGACAATTTTGCAGGCGAAAATCTCCTTTTTGTTCCCTTCCGTTACTTCGTAGCATCGTGCAAACCCTCCCTGCACCAACAACACAAAGTCATATTTAGTATTCAGTATTCATAATTCCATTAAATTAACATTAGCTTCGTGATGTAGCTTGGAGGACGTCACAGCAAGAAAATAAAAGACACAAGCGCACGAAAGAAAATAATACAACAGACAATGAAAGAAGTCATCGATCTTACTTACCTTGCCCAGGAATTTCCCTCGCGTATACGTCTTTTTCTGTGTCGAGTCATAGATGATTTCCGGGACGTCGACGGCTTGACCGTTTGTAGCTGTATTGATAACAGGTCGACCTCGGTCCATTGTCTCTTTCCAATGAATTTCTCGAACACGTCTTTTAATTAAGATATGACGAAGTTAATACAGATTTGTACCCGGTATGGTACAATGACTGTGAACCGAAAAATTTAAAGTCCTACGAATATTTGATTGTAAAATATTGTAAAAACTTGTGAAAATCAGAACGTACAAAATCTGTTCCTTGGGTTTCCTTTGTGAGAGGCCAGTATTTTCGGTTGAACTGTTGAGAAGGGGTTTCGCTTACTGTGTCTCCGTTGAAGACCGTGGATATGCACAAAACAAAGTCAGATTATCTGTTGTCCGTTGGCACATTCAATTTCAGCTGCAAACTCTCCATTGGCTGTCCGCCACCCTCCAAACATGCGATTGGGCCTGACACTGTGAGCTGAAGACGAGGCAAAGGGGAAGGGAACAACAAGTAACGTGCTGAAGAAGTTGAAGTTGAAGAAGAACAAGCATGCTTTTGGTCGCCCATGGAACAAACGGCTCTCTTCTGCATACTCTTTCTTGTTGTGATGCTTCTGTATGTTTCTCCAGCCTCAGTTCATAGTAGCAAAGGTTATGAAAAAATTGTCGTGTACCCTGTAGGGTTCACATAAACACTATGTAGACCTGTTTAGGGTCAGCGCTGGTGGGGTGTGTACTTTTAAAGCTTACATATTTTAATAAACGATGAGTCGATGTCGAGTCGGGTATTTTCAATTCGATATCTCGGGGTGACACAAAGAAGAGCAGTTTTATTACTATCATTCATAGAAATGGAACGACAATATTTATTTCGTGTCAGCTAATTTTAAATTGTAGTCATGAACGACTCAAACACATAACAGTAATATTTTATAGTGTGGGTGACTGGTTTCCGAGTCACTGCATTTTGAAGCTTTTTCGGATAGTTTATCAGAAATTATGTTGTATTTATTGAAAACGTGTGTCAGAGTAACGCGATTATAGGAAAATGATTTTCCAAATTGTTAATTGTAGTACTAACTTTCAATACGATGCAGTATGCAGTACAAGCCTCTTTCCTACAGATTCTCTATTTCACTTGTAACACAAATCCACCGATAAATTATTTGACGAACCCCGAATAGGAAAATCGGTGCGCGTACATCGCCAGCACCAAAATTTTAATTTTTAAATCCGCCTGTTTGAATTTGAATTAATCGCGGTATCGCTTAATCCCCTGATAAAACAGCTCGCATTAATTATTTCAATATTCAATGCACTGTCGCAAACTTTAGCCTATCGGAAGAAATCGGAGGGTACAAAATGCAAAGTGATATTAGAAAAATATAGATTATGAGATCAAATACAAAGTGTAAATGTTTTAAAATTCATTACCTACTCCTCCACGCTAGTACTTTGTTGTTTTAATTAATAAACGACTATCTACTTTGGCCCTTGAATTTAAATACATATTCAAAAACAAAATATATCTTCCTTCGAGGTTCAAACAGACAACAGAGTTTTATTAATGAAAACGACTTCACTGTGTGTCCATTTGGATTACATCATATTAATGACACCCCTACAAAAGTTGAGAAGCAGTGAAATCACTTCGTATGAACCACTGCACAAGACACAAAGTATTGCAAGTACATATATCGAAGAAATCTGGATATTTTACTAGATATGCAATCCTATCGCTGTTGTTGCGGTTCACTGTTACGAATCAGACATAGAGAAGGTGTAGGGCATGTACGTAGTGGTGTACTTCGTCAGGCACAAGATTATAATGAATAGAAAGAATATATGAAAAAAAATTCATGGGGCCCGCCGTTCCAAAAGCCTTTGTTCATTGAGAATGCTGTTATAATTTCGGCTACCCACAATCAGTACTAAACCTCTTTATGATTCGGTTTAGAGATATAGGTTTTCATTTCTCAAAAATATTATTGTATAAACTTTAACTGCAAAAAAATTCAAAGGGGTCTCGTATATAATTTAGAACAACCACAGTTCATTACCTGAAATATATACTTCAAATGAGCTTTTTCACATTATATAACTGTGGTGAACATTTTCAATTTTTACCTATATGGAACACTGTTTGAAAATATGGCTGCCGGAAAAATTGAAAACATAATCGAATAATTCAATTATAAGAATATTTCCGTCATTGTAATCAAGTGTTGGCAAGCCTACGAACTAATATTGTAGAAAATATATAAAAATTAATAATTAGAAGCTTAGCAGCAGCAACATTTTTCTAAAAAAAGTTGAAGTAATTTCTTTCGCCTGTTTGGGGTTACTACGCTCCGATTTGTGTACAATATTTGTAATTTGTTTCGCTTTTCGAGTTTGCAGGACAAAAAAAATCTTTTGTGTCAAGTTCGATAGTTATCATACAAACAGAACAAGCACACACATGGTTCACATGGACGGACACGATGAGATATCATTTAGATGGCCCAATTATTAGCTCCGCCTTTGAATCAATTCCAATATCAAAAATAAATAATTGCATTTGCTCTGTCGCACAGGAAGAGGCAAAAAAACGACCAGTTCCAAGGTGACCTTAAATTACATTCAGTTCTCCAATAAGTATTTATCAATTAAAAATATTTGCCCAAGAGTTATGTTTCGAAAAACCATTGGTGGTATAAAATATAAATCGAATTTCTTTGTATAAGTAGTTATATATTGGATACACCACTCTACCAGTATTCTACTATATGTACTATAAAGATATTATGCAATCTCATCTGAAAATATGTTTGTGTCTCCACACAATGAGAAAAAATTAATACGGGACAATTATGCAATTGAAATTGCATAATAAAAACAAAAATTAACAATACTAGTGGTGTACTTTAGATACTGTACCACCAAGCGAGCAAATATAGAAGGGTGGCATACCGCCCCTCAAAATTTTATGAATTAACATATGGCGCATAGAGAAGAAGGAGCCAAAGTAACATTTGTATAATAAATTCTAATGTACGTCCTCGTAACTTAAACAAAGATGGTAAACAATTTAGTAGTAGTAATTATCCTACCATGTTTAAATCAGTCTAATTACAACACTTGTATTACCCTATATTATTTCGTAACTTTGAGTAAGGACAAGTAAATAATAATTATAACATAATTTTGTTGATTCTTTAGTTATTGTTAGAAGGAAGTGAAATCACTTCATTGTCAATTGACCGTAAATAAATTAATAATTACCACATTATAGCCAGATGCTTTATTTTTATGACCGTGACATTTAAATCGGTGTAAATATACCTTGTAATAAGCTGCACAACTCTAATCCTGAAAGACATGGAAAATATCGGGTAATTTAACTATAAAGTAAATACTAATTTATGTGGCCTTGTATAGTCTCTTCAGGTAACTTACGAGCCATAGGAATGTCATACCGAATGAAGATTCATTTGTGTATCTCAGGATTTTTCTACTTCATGCTGGCTTGCAAAAAAATTCGGTCTGATTATAGCAAAAAAATTCGGTCTGAATATAGCAAAAAAATCGGTCTGAATATAGCAAACATTTGGTAGTACATATTACGTCCAATTCAGCATTATTGAGTGTGCCTTTATTTTCATTGTGTGTTACTTGTAATTATAATTCTGTATTCAGTAAAGAGTTATTTTTTAACAATCTAGCTTAGTGCAAACGTTCTCCATACTCGAATTTCACACAATCACACATCAGGCTGTTTTCGAAATACATATTTCATATTTTATCAGGATGATGATTACCATCCTTCAATCGGACGAAATACTTCAATGAGACAGCACAGCATAAACATAAAAAATTGTTGATATCCAAACCATTCATTTCCATTGTAAATAAGTGTTCTTTCACTCCCCAGACTGATTATATGTGGTTCCATATTAATATTTCTATTCTTCACTGTGCGTCTCATTCCTACCGTCAGGAGACAGGCAGCAGTGACGAGTCATTTCTTCTTGGGATTCCGTCCAACTCAGCAAAATAATTCCTACCCGGGAATTCATGTACTACCCGTGTAATAGTTGGTCCCGGACGTAGGAGAACGCGTAGGAGAGCCCGGTTCTGAAAGTATTTGCTTCGTTCATAGAGGGGGAGTGACTCATTTTCGATTTCCATGAACTCCAAGTATTGTGAAGTAATGTGTAGCTGTAGTACGTGATGCACTGGACAACTGTGTTAAGAAATTTTGATAACGTTAGTTTATTACAACACAAACATACTAAGTACATGACACACCACACAAAGTTTATATGCGTGTGCTACCTCAGTCACTATATAATATAGTCCATTGACTTCTTATCGTTTACAATTGTGACATCGACTGCGTACACATATAAGATACCAAATACCAATTCAGTTCTATGCAGATAAAAGCTTATTCGTAAAAGCATTTATTTAGAATGTCTCTCAATTGCATTTCACGTTTGGGTATATCTCTGCATATAATCTCGTGTTAATTTTTCTTGGGAATAAATCTTGCTTTTTGGAAATTTAAACGTTAGACTGAAAGAGGATTTTAAATGTGCTTTTAAAATTGACTTCAAAATAAAACGGACTTTTAAAAATTACTTTAGAATACAAGCTGGATCTTGTATTGGTTACACCAACATTTGAACTTTGGCGATAACGCGAGATTAGGATAATAAGGAATAGACTTTTCTAGCATTAATTTACCCACTTGTATATTTCCATTAATTATCTACATTTCATAAAGAGATCCTATAGAGCCTTATTATTACCAACTCGCCGCTGCCACATTCATTTGTCACAAAGAATAATTGTTAACTATAGAAAAGAAATGTATCCGCCATGTGGATGCGAAAAGATGCATCAGCGCATGAAAACTCGATATAAT
>JABASC010005034.1:0-10860 GCA_019776185.1 Plutomurus gul
CAATTAGATTCGGTCCAGCGTAGCACTGATGCTGTTGTTGGTGATTGGAATATTCCACAAAGGGTACGTTGTGTGCGAGGAAGAGAGAACGGGACACAATGTACGGGAGGGTGGGTACAATTGTTACACTTTTTTCAGTGAATTTTCTCAGCCAAAATTTGGGTGGTAAAAATGAAGTGATATTGCTCAAAATATATCACAACGACTGCAAATCTAAATTATTACTTAACCTTTTCTTTTCCTACCCAACAATGCAATTATGTTGAAAAGTACATGTGGTCGTTAACTCTAGGGTTGGAAAACCTGGATTTTTAGGTTTTTGTTTTTATGGCTTCGTGAACAATAAAAATGAAAAATTTACAAAACAGCCGCTAAAAACCAAAAAATATAAATTTTTGAAAATATAATAACCTATAATGTTAATATTTTGTTATTGTAGCGGCAATGCTGGGATCGTTGAAGTTTAAGGATAATTTTTACCTGAATATTGGTATTCAAAAGAATATTTTATCAACCGAAGACGCAATTCAGGATATTGATAAATATATTTTGAAGAATTGTATTAGGTATCTTCAAAATTTGGCAGTTGTCTGATGCGGTCCCACATTTAACTTTTGCAAGATAAGATCAATTGTGATTTTTCATCTCTTTATCCGACATGACTTTCAAGCCTAATTGTAGTGTTTTGAGTATATTGTACTACTACCATAAGATGGGGAATATAATATTCCAATAGATTTTCTACGGAATTCTATTACAGGTCTAGGTGTGCCCTAGTTGACATTTTAATCTTCCACAGTATACTGTATTTCCAAATGGGCAAGTGTGTTCAAAAAGTCCACCTCCTTCAGAATGGCTTGATACATATATATACATCAAACGAATCGTCTTCATGAGACGAATCGAATGATATGAATCTTGAGACATTATCTTCAGTGACCCGTGACCCAGGAAATTTGAGGTCACCCGGGGTCACGACAATGCCACAGTCACCCAATTCTCATATATGTTGTACCTTACATCAGTAGAAACATTTCTGCGAAGATTTGGTGCAAAAATATGCATTAGTTCTCGAGATGTGACCCCACAAGTAAACGCATTTTTTCAATATGGGGCTACTCTACCCCCATTTTACCCATGCTCAGCAGCACTCCAATTTTTATGTCCAGGCAGCCTATCCTACCCCTATTGCATGTTCCCGAAGGAATTATATAGCATCGGCAAAGTACGGCAACTGAGATATTTCAATTTACATTTCAGAAAAAAATACCGAAAAATTTGCACATACCCAAGAAGCTAATTTTTGCGGTTTGTTACTTTCGATTGCAGTTCCCTGCCAATATATGAAGAACCACATTTTGGTGCGGCACTCTAATGACCAAAATTTTTTCAAGAAAATCACAATTTAAGTGTAATATTTGGACATCTTATATATTTATTTTTTTACTATTTTTCTTTACAAGGACCCAAGCGTGCCTCCCTGGATCCACGCCTGAGATATGCTCTAACGACCAATTACATGCACGCGTTCTACAAATCAAAATTTGAAGTCTTTTTGTGGTGTAAATCGAATAGAAATAAAACACACAATCATGTGTCTCTGCTCTCTGACTCTGATTATTTTTTAATGTACATGCGAATATATTTGATAAGCCTTAATCCTTGACTGCTGCAGAACAGTTAGCGCCGCTTTCGTATTTATCACAGATTGAGAATTGGGATTATGACTTGAATTTGAATTCTCTCCAAACTTTAATTGAGTAATAAACTATATAATATTTGTATCTCTTTTATCAAACACATTCCACTGTAATTTCTGCTCGTGATTGTTATCTATATCTATAACACAGTCACGTTCACGTCACGGACACCGAGATAACACCCTTTCTATCGAGTGGATGTAAATGTAATATTCGAATACAGATATTTACTGTGGACTTGTTGTAACTTACAACTTGTAAGTACTTTCTTAGTTCCTATTTCTTATAGTTATATATAAATATATATTAAAATTAAAAATAATACAAGTCAAACTTAATTGCTACAAATGTATCCTTATTTTACAGAAAAATTTCAGAGTAAGAATGGACTCAAATCCGAAGAGTGATTTGAATTTTCAAAATTATATGAAGTTGCAATATTTGGTGAAGACTAAATCCTCAGCTGTGCTTCGAAAAATATTTTGTGATAAATGGAAATCAATTTCTTACTCAGATTGGGGAGACACGTCGGAAAACGGGAAGGATTTTATCGATGGACTTGGAAAAAATTTGCACAAAAACTCTGGAAGACTTCAAAAAAATATGCTGCAGACTGGAAACATTGATATGTGGGATTTGCCTTTGCTTATTCAGGCTATCAAATGTTTAGAAATTAATACTTCTGACAAAACTAAAAAGAAAGAAATGCACAAAAAATTTGAAAAACTGAAAACTATTCGCAACGAATTGGATCACCAGGGAACGGCCGAAGTGACTCAGGAAAAATTCGAAAAGTATTGGAATGATGTGTGCACAATTCTTATTTCTTTTGGAATAACTCGTGAAGATTTAGATGAAGCAAAGGTATTTGTGTCAGGGTCAGGGGCTGATTCCACATCACAAGGCAATTGTTACATTGACAAAATGAACGTTGAAGCTGCAGAAAAGTTAAAGAATAAAGGAAATTCATTTTTTGCTAAAGATAAGTTCTACGAAGCAATAGAAGCGTACTCTGACGCTTTGACACTTTCTGGAATTCCAACAGAAAATCTCGCCGTACTTTATTCGAATCGTTCTGTTGCATTTCTTAAGTGGGGAGATCCGACGAGTGCAAAGGACGATGCAAAGGTCGTAGTGCACATTCGTCCAGCCTGGTGGAGGGGATACTTCCGGCTGGCAAATTCGTACGAAGACATTGAAAAATACGAGCAGGCGATAAAATATATTGACATCGCGTTAAAACTGGATCCACCAAAATCTGAGGTGGTGAAATTAATTAAATCACAGGAGAATTGTCGTCGAATGTGGGCAGAGAGTAACAGAGACGAACGAGTAGACACGGCGTGTTTTGTCAACACGAAAAAATATATTATCGATGAAATAACTAAGCGCTTCGGGACTGATGAACTTCACATTATAGATGAGGAATTGCAGCAGAAATTAGGATTTCAAACGGATGCCTGTACAGAAGGTCATAGATTCCTACACATTGATTCACAGGATTACGAATTGGCGGCACAAAGATTTGCAAAGGCAGCCAGCAAAGGAAGTGCCGAAGCAATGTACAATCTGGCTATGTTGTATTTTGACGGAAAAGGAATACTAAGGTAGACAATAAATCCCATCGAAATTTTCTTACATTTATGAACAAAAACAAATGCGAGAGTGGAACAAGAATTATTTTAAAATCCATATAATAGAATTAAATTTGTTGGTATTTTTTAATTCAAATTTTATTTCTTAGGAGTGCTGAAAAAGGAATAGAAATGTTGAAGCAAGCCGCCGCACAAAAGCCATTTATTTATTTAGACGCAAACGAGCAATTCAAAATGTACAATTTCGGCGTCAAAGAAGCGGAACACGCTCTGGGCCATACGTTTTACAAAAGCAGTAGCTTTAGGTACGCTTCAGCATTTTCCTGGTACGAAGCGGCTTTGAAACATGGAAGTCACGTATCTGCAAACAATATTGCAAATATATACGAAAGGGGTGAATTGGGAGAACGGAATATTGATAAAGCAGTTTTGTATTGGAAATTTGCTGCACAAAAAGGTGTTGTGAAAGCAATGGAGAATTTAGCTACCTATTATCACGAACTTGGAGAACCTTCAAAAGCTTTCCACTGGTACACACTGGCAATGGAGAAAGGAAGCTCTAATTTACCATCTCTTAAAAAAAGCTGTTTCAATGAATTGGAATTCCAACCTAAATTTGAATCACAAAATTTCTTGGAGGATCTGAAGAAGGAATTGATGGACGGTCCTTTGAAACCCCTCATGCTCCAGGACGAGGAAATAACACGCACTTTGGCTACAATTGTGAAGAAGGATTGCAAAAAAATTGTGAAAGCACCGACGGATGATATAATCCAAGAACATCGGCAATATTTTCAAGACATTAGAAAAAATAAGGGGATGCTTCCATTTTGGGAGAAGAATTCACACGAAATTGAAATCAAAATCCTCGATTAACGTGTTTGGGCTCCAGTCAATATTGCTGAAAGAAATGAATTCGGAGGAGGACAAAATTTATGAAGATTTTGCAATCAAACTAACAATTATTGAAGATGCTATTATTGGGAAATTCTGCGTTGCTCTCATTGGGCAAGATGACGACGGCAACATTCTCAGAATATTTCTGTACAATATTCCACTGAATAAGAAGAAGCAGAACCATGTTGGATACGGATGTCGAGTAACCCTAGTCAACCCCTACTACACCTTCGCAATTGGTTGCAAACCGGCCATCTGTGTTACCGTTCCCGTTTCAATAATTTATCATGACAAACTCACCGATAAATCCCGTTGTCGCTATTGTGGTGCGGCGAAGGGTCAAGTTCCGTGCCAAAAGTGCAAACGAGTATTTTATTGTACTCAAAATTGTCTGGAAAAAGATACAAAGGAAAATAAACATGAGCTTGTGTGTGTGCAAAATATCTAAATTTTTTTGGAGTTATTTTAATATCAATGACCTGTGATTACCTGCTGCCGTGTTTTTATGCAATTCAAATCAGTAACGTTTTAATTCATTAGTTTAGTACTTTTACAGGTACTCTAAGAGTACGAGTTTTCCACAAGACCAATTTTGTCGATGGCGAAAATTGAAAATTCTGAGCTCAAAATATGACAATTTTTCTCCATAGATATTGTGGCACGGCATAATCAATCATGGTGCTATAATAAGTACATTGAAAATTTGAAAAATCTTGATGATGACACTGCCCTTGTCAAATTAATTTTATGTATCTGATCATGTGGAGACGCAGCAATAAAACAAAATATTATACAAGTCTATTTCTATGGTTCAATTGTGCTTTCACGACATTCACCTCAAAATATTCATGCAGTGATGCGGTGCTTCTACAGTGCGGGACACGAGGATAAGACAGGTCTACTTTTGACGATATCTCATGCGTTTATGAACCAAAACATGCCAAATTTTGATGGACTGTGTAGTTTTACAAAGCGAACATTATGAGAATAAATCCAGGGCAGGGGACTGTGAGGCAATTTTAAAAAATCAATTATTGTGATTTTTCGATGGGCACGAATATAAGACACTTACGGTTTTCCGTGTTTCCTCCTTCCGCTTTCAATATATATGGGACGTAATTAAAAGGTGAGATTTTTATCGTAATGTACAACCCATTATGTATCATTTTGCTAAAAATCAAGTAATTCCATTCAACTATTCCATAATTATAAGGCAATGGGACGCAGACAAGGACTGACGGACCTGGAGCAGGCAAAAATTGGTATTCTGAGGAACAGTGGACATAATATCAGCAAGATTTCGACTGCTATCGGAAGATCGCGTTGTGTAGTACGTAACTACATCAATTTGGGGGAAAATTATGGCGCCACACCCTACAAGAAAAGGAAAGGCTCTGTCACCGAGCGTGACAAAAGACGTATTTTGCGTGAAGCAAGCAATTCATCCACCAGTGCAGCCAAAATAAAAGACAAATTACAGCTTCATGTGTCACGGCGAACTGTTGGACGGGTCTGGAAACATCGTCACACATGTCTTATTCAAAAATGAAGGCCAAACCTCCCCTCACTGAGAAGTACAAAATCGATAGATTGCAGTGGGCTGAGAAACACGTGTCCTGGACCGAAAAATGGGACAAAATTGTTTTCTCGGATGAGAAAAAGTGGAATCTGGATGGTCCAGATGGTTTCCGTTGCTACTGGCACGATATTCGTAAAGAGCCGAAGTATTTCTCAAAGAGACAAAGCGGAGGTGGAGGCGTCATGATTTGGGGGGCCTTTGGGGCCAAGGGTACCAGCAAACTAGTCTTCATAGAGTCAACTGTGAACTCCGAGGGGTATGTGGATATCCTTAAAAACAATCTCCTTCGTTGGGGATACAAGATGGCTGGTAAAAATTGGATTTTTCAGCAGGATAATGCATCCATTCACGCTTCCAAGTTCACAAAACAGTGGTTTGCTGACAACAAAATCAATGTTTTGCCTTGGCCATCGAAGAGTCCCGACCTTTGACTTATCGAGAACCTTTGGGGAATAATGGCTCGAAGAGTGCATGCTGATGGCCGCCAGTTTTCGACGAAACAGGAGTTAAAGGATGCCATACAATCGGAATGGGCAAAATTAACCGTGGACGAGCCCCAAAATTTGATAAAATCAATGCCAAGTAGAGTAATTGAGGTCACTAAAGGTAAGGGTAACTCTACCAAATACTAACATGTGAATACACAAATTATTTTTTGAATAATAAACAAAAATTCGAAACTGTCTTATTTTGGTGCCCATCGCAAATTCGCATTATTTGATTTTTGAAATTTCTCGCGAAGTATTATGTAGTGTGCATATTCTCATAATGTTCGCCTTGCAAAACTACACATTCTATCAAAATTTGGTATGTTTTGGTCCACAAACCGCGGAGAAAGACAGAAAAGTATGGACCGTCTTATCTTTTGTCCTGCACTGTACATCCTAAGCTTGTTTTGATATGTGATAGCCCTTGTTCTGAACTACAAGTCTGCATCGCTTTTTCCAGACAGAAAACACTTTACGGAATTTCTCGGGAGTGACTTTGTTGCACTCATCGTTCAGAACGTTCCAAAGCCTTTTCACAGTTTTCGTTTTTCTGTGAAACGTTGGTTTTTTCAGGAATTCAAATCCGAAAAAATCCAAGGGTGCAATGCCAGGTGATTTCGCAGGTATTTCTGCATGCGGAATGATCTCCGGACCAAAATATTTTCTTTTGCAGTTTCGGCGTATTGGCGGGTTTACTTGGCGGTGTGTGAGGAAGCTTGATGAATAAAAATTTTGACTTCCTCTCCTGGTACAATATTGGAATTTCCTTTTCGACCAATGGTACCAAAACGTGCATAATTTATCCCTCTCATTAATTAGGGGTCTTGAACGACTTTCGTAAGGGGGAATGCTCCCCGCCCGCTTAATGCGCCAAAGACCATCATCTGTGCACCCTTTCCTTGGGTTGACATACCCAACTGATGGGTACATTTTCTCCACGACACAGGTAGCAAATTGACCTTACGCCATAGCAGTCATGTACCCTGAAGAGTGTGCTTCGGCAAGAGTGACACCCTATTAATCCCGCCCACCCGCCGGGCGGGTTTCATACACCCTTCTTGCGTTGGTCTTCCGATTTTGGATGTGCGACTCGTTCAACGCATGTATTTTGGTTTTTCCTCCAAATGTTGCCCAAATCGCATTTAATGACACGCCTGATATATTTGTCGGGTTCGAATTGAACTCTTTCGCCATTGTCCGAACACTTTTGGGGTTCTCATGAGGGGTCATACACAATAATCGCTTTTTCATGGATTTTGTCCTTTCCGCTATGGGCTGTTTTTTGGGAGGAGGTTTGACAGTCACATTGACAATGCACTTTTCGACTAAAGCCACCCTTTCATTCCCTGTGTTGGTATTGACAATGCAAAACCAGGCCCGCACTTTGGCTGAAAGTGTAGCTGAGAGTAAGCCTGAAAGTATACTTTAGCATCAAATTTACGATGCTAAAATAATGCGAAATCCACACTTTCAGAAGGGTTGGTTTTACTTCCATTACAAATACCAACCAAAGTCTACTTTCGGGTGCGCACTTTGCAAAGTGGAGGGGAAATGGTGGCTTTCGTGCTTCATTGTCAATTTGGCTGAGAGCTGAGCCTTGGCTTGCCTTCTATCACCTTCACAAAATGATTATTCTATAGATTAACGCCAAACTAAGGTGAATTACCAATCTTTTTTAGTTCGTTTTTTATGACACTTCCACTGTAACCTCGTCTATAAAAGTCTTTCACTAACACTTCCACATCGATGGGGGCTGGAGGGGTCATTTTCCAATATTTTCATTTGAAATTTTCAATGTCTTTCTAAGGAATTGCCTCACAAAATGTCATAAACTTGAATTGAATATCTTTTCGCGGGGTAAAGATATGCACACTCAAAAATTTCTACGAAAGGATAGCACATGATGGACCTGAGAATGAACTGATAACAACAACAACATAGAAAGATAAGCCGTGTATTAGGATTTCATAATATTTACAAAAAGCTGTTTTTGGAAAAGCTCCCGTAAATTTTTGTAGCATTATTAACATATTATATTACGCAATTTCACATGAAATTAGCTAATCAATACTGCCTGATGTTTGCAATTTACAATGCTTCCAAATCTTAGGGGTTCTCTGATGACGTCGTATCCCCCCTCACCCACCGGATAACCGCGGTCCGGGGAGCAGCACTAGGGGGGCCTGCGACCCTTAAATCCTTAATTGATCCTTTTTCTATGACCGCGGTCATCCGGCCCCTTGCAATTGCAAGTTCCCCCTTCAAATCCGTGACGTCATTATATGTACTTAGTATACGCTTTTGTACTTTAGAAAAACGTTCATACCACATACGTGTATTCACAGTCAATGGTATTTTATTTTGTTAAGAAGGTGAATACAGGAACAAGTGCAAACTATTTAGTAGACCACACACGATGTTTTGTTGTGCTATTTGTGCCCTGGAACAACTGGAATGGACGCGCAATTTACACATCAACATATCAATCTAAAAACTCAATTGTGCAAACACACTAACTACAATCAGAGCAGTGCCCTTTTGTGTCAACGCATTTAAACGATCAAAACAAACTCCAGATTTCACGCAAAAACGGTAAGTACAAGGTGTTGTAAATTTTGATCACAGTTTATTATCGTTATCACCTACACACCCTATTTTCGCATGGCTGAATTAAGGGGATTTAGGTCTGAAGGTTGCAGGAAGTGGGTGAGTATATTTCCATGCAGTGTCACTCTAGTTTCTTTCAGTACAGTCTACATGATGTGTGCACAAGTAAAATTAACTCTTGCTCACAGAGCAATTAAGAATTAATAAGTACTAACTAATTATTTAATGTGAGGGAAATTCGGACTATTTTCTGAGTTTTTGGAAATCATCGCACAAGGCTAAGCAATAAATCTGTCCTGGTCCTGCATGTCACAAAAATTTGTCATTTCCGCCGCTATTATATAAATACCCGTTGTGCTGTAATTTCCAGTTTCTTCTGGTATAATTGAGTAGGTGAGTCGTAAAACTGCCACTTTCAGAAACCTTGATATTACTATGGTAATTTTTGTAGTTCAATTTGGAATGGTGGCACTTTCGAAAATCATGTCATATTGATTTTTCATAAACTCATAAACAATATTTGCATAATTTTTGCTTTTTCCAAAACTATCATAAAATTTAAGTGTTAGCATACCGTAAGTTATTTTTGAGCGGTAATACTATGAACCACGATGAAAATGTTCCACCAGTACCTCTCAAGCCCAAAAAAAGAAAACGTAATGATGAAAATTGGAGACAACACGTAATTCAAAAGAAAAAAGCTAAGGGTAAGCCATTAATTAATATAATAAACGATACGATAAACGATTAATAGCAGTTTAAAAAGATTGTTTTACCTTTCTAATCTTATCTTAATAGGACAGCATCACTTTTCTCACAATGGACTGAACGAAATACCAGCGAGAGAAATGACAGATGTAGCATGTCGCCACGATTGTAATGAATTTCTACCATTAGAGGACAAGGTGCTTATATTTAATCGCTTCAACGATTTGGCCAACCACGAGAAGCAAAATATATATTTGCGTTCGTGCAGAGCCAAAGATGGTACTCAACTGGATTTTATGCTGCAGACGAAGTATACCACTACCTACGTCTGCCAAAAATACTTTCTTGCGCTGCATGGTATTAAGCGGTCCAGATTGAGAACCAAGGTACCAAATCGCAAAGCCAATTTACTAAATTTTAAAAATGAAACATAATGATGCATAGCCTAATCTAATGGCACATTTGCAGGTTCTCAACCGAGAACATTCAATTGCAGACGGAAGAGGAAAACACGGAAATCAAAAAAAAAATTCCAATGAAATCATTGAAATTGTTAGAGCCTATTTAAATAATTTAGATGCAAAAGAAAGCCACTATTCTAGGGACAAGAACGGTCGTCGTAAATACTTGGAATCAAATACAAAAATAGTTTCACTGTATAATACGCTCATAGATAGTACTGAGAACAATATAACAATCAATACTTTAAAAATATGGCAATTCAGGAAAATTTTTAACTTCGAATATAATCTTGGTATTGGGTATCCCAGAAGCGATATATGCGACAATTGTGAGATTCTTCATGCAAAAATTCAATATGCCATTGCTGAAAACGACGAGGAACTACATATGGAATATGCAATTTCTCAACAGGAACATTGGATTGAAGCGGGCTATTTTTACCAGCGGATGTCAAAAGCAAATTTAGACACATATGATGAGACGCATACTTTTTTATCATTTGACTATCAAAAAAATCTAGCATTTCCTCTAACAAATGTAAACAAGGAGTTCTTTTTAAGACAAATGTGGCTACATAACTTTGCTATACATAATTTGAAAACAGGCCGCACTCATATGTTCCTGTTTACAGAAAATTTTGCGAATAAAGGATCAAATGAAACTATAAGTTTTATCAAGTTTTACATAGAACATTACGTTGGACCACAAGTGAATAACCTTCATCTGTTTGCAGACAACAGCTTCGGCCAGAACAAAAATCGGTATCTCATGGCATTTCTTCAGTCTCTGTGCCCTGCTCGTTTTGAAAATATATGGTTAGATTT
>JABASC010005035.1:0-10859 GCA_019776185.1 Plutomurus gul
AAAAAGTCGTCACTGGTTACATTATTACGATCAATCTACCAGTTTAACGCACCTTTCCTATTCAAAAAAAGGAACAAAGAAGAATATTCGCTGCTCATTAGATAACTCACTCGCTCTCAGTTAAATAGCTGCGTGATATTCCAACGAAAGGAAAAAGACAAGAATTGTACTACTCACTGTTCATAAGCAGCAGAACAACTCAGTCAATGCATCGCGAGGAATCGGGCAAGGGAAACACTGCTAACTTACTAAATTGGCATTAAACGATATTTCCTTCTTATAATTCAACCAGAAATTCCCAATCAGACTGCTTTTGAGTAACATTATGAACAGTAAGAGCATAAGAATTAAATAATGAGAGTGAGAGAAAGCCAACATCTTATCATTGTGATTAAGGACTGCACAGAGCAATAATAAGTGCCTATTGTCTGCAAGTCTGCCATTTGTGTATGGAACTATCCACTATCCACACACATAGGTACCAGTACCTGTATAATAGTAACTGTTTGTGGTAGTAGTTAAATAAGTTAGAATATCTTAAGGAAAGAGCATTAAACATTTGCATAATATGCAGGTAGGACAAACGACAGGAATTCCTTCTTGTTGTCTTCCTGAGATTACAAAAAATCTTGTTATATAACATCTCTCTAAACAAATCTCGTGTCACGTCATATCATATCGTAAATTCGAGAATCCCAACAACACTTACATTAGCAAAACTAACCTAACACAAATGCACCACCGCTTTATAATGCAGGCAAGGCAAGACTAATCAAAGCTAACGAAGAATGAGTGGGTGCGAGGTATATAGGTACCTATTATTTACCTTAGTAAATTGACCAGGCAGTTGGGATTTCATCAAGATATTGTACTGGACACTTGTACTCTACACGTGCAGCCTGTAATAATAAGTAACTTGAACATGTTAAATACTGTCACATTCTCAATGAGATATTCGGACGATTTACGCAACGAACAAATGTACCTGTTTACCTGCTATACATACATAGACCGAATTATTTCGCGAAGACGATGCATTCTTCAGTTGAGAGAATATATTTTTAAGACTAATCAATACAAATATTAATAATTGGACCTGCGTGAACAAATCTTCAAATAGAAAGACTAAAAATTTCGTATGGACTATGTTGAATGTAGGAATTGAACCTGCGGAGTTCCGCTTGACGGGATTTGTATTAGTACATTAAATTTTGTAATCAATATTAACAAATTTCCACTCATTCAATACTCAAATTCATTACTTCACTGAAATATGTATGACTTTAAGTACAAGGGATTATTAGGTTGTGCTCACTGGTAAAATACGTGTACAATTCTAAATATAGTATTTTGGTAAACCTTCAGGAAGTAAAGTCATAGTAAGAAGTCATACTTTAGACCAAGGAAAATAGAATCTTTAGACAAACACACCTACTATTACAAAAAACGAATTTATATAATTAAAATATTCTGAAAAAGTGGCATCTTGGTACAAAATGAATATAAATAATACGGATTTCTGTATAAAATTTTTGGTGCAGAATCAGTGTATTTAATTAATTAATTCAACCCCTGTACACCGTGAAAACTAAAAACTAATTAACCCAATACCTTAGAATTGATCACAGGTAATTTGTTCATTAAAACTTCTGAATCTCAAGGTCATTTTGATTTTAATAACCGAGCTTGCGTCTACAAACCGTAGAATTCTTCTTGGGCAAACGAATATTTTCACACAAAAAATTGTTCTTTGTTCATTTGTTTTCAAAGTCAGATATGATATTGTTCATCTCCTTGCAAAATAAATGCTTCGTGTTTGTGCAAACTCACTTCGGGATGGTGTCTGGTGTCTAATCACGTACCTCGCTCTCTGTACCAAAATTCTAACTGTTAAAGCCCCTTATAAAGACAGGTAGATTCACGGGGAAGGTTGCCGATTCAAAGATAGATTATGGTATAATCTGTTAAACATATGACATCATCTTTAGTCACTTAATTCTAACTGATTAGAGTACCTACTCAATAATATTATAGCAAGTTCTATTATGATTAAATCATGGATCGTTTGTATAGTTTATAATTTCATTCATATGTATTACCAGAAGCAATTCAAAACTTCAATACTTATTCAATAATTACACTAGATACATTACATACCTGACCTAATTGACTTGGGGATTTCGATGCTTGCTTTCAGGTAACTTTCAATACAAGACGCTCTAGTTTCATTTTATTACATTTTAAACTCTTGTTAATTAATTAAAAATTCAACTCTTGGGTAATGATCGTCGCGCTCGCAAAGGAAATGACATAAGCTGTATTAACTATACGTTATGTAGGAAATACATAATATAATTAACACGTAACCTTAATTCTGTTGCGCATTATTCTCGCTGTTCCTCTTTCCAACATGCAAACAAATTCTCTCCCTTTAAGAACAAATCTCCTGTTAGTTCACTCAGGTCAGACCATCCGTGCTTGTTCATGCATTCTCATGAATTTCGTAAATATAATATCTTGTATGTATGTATTTTTGTTGTAGTTTCCAAGAAATTACAAAAAGTGTCACACAACCTATTTTCTATTATCGCTCCGAGCTCTTCTTACAAAGAGACATTTTTGTTATTAGCCTTAATACTAATTGTAAATGAACTGGCATGTATACATTGGCACAGCAAAATTCTGGGCAAATAATCTTTACCTTGCAGGTAAGACTTGTAACGGGCGTTCTGTTCTAAAAATGTCTCAAAAACTATTTTAAAAAATTGTAAAATGGTCCCTTAAATATTAGCCACTTCTGCCTCCCCTATATTTATGCCATTGCCTTTAAAGTAAAGATTTCAGGAAAAGTTGAAAACAGAGATTTTAAATGTGTATATAAGACACAACTTTTTCTATTGATATTTACATATTTAAAGTCATAATCCCATGCTTATTCTAATAGTTCGTAATCATAATTTACAACCGTCTCTATCTATTAACATTTGCAAGCTCAAATTTAAAGAAATTAAAACCCAAACACTTCTAGCATTAACGCCATTATATTTGAATCATAAAGTAGAAAAAGTTTTTAATTACTGAAGTATTCAGATGCACAGTATCTTTGTAGTCGTCATTTATTACATACTTACTGCCAGTAAATTTAACTCTGCGTTAAAAATAAGTCATGGAGACTCCCAATCTTACGCATTATCAGCCAAGAAAAACTCTTGTATGAGAGTCATTGTCGGTTATCATAAAATTAGCTTCTAACTCTTGTGATATTTACTTGATTATATTTAAGCCACATTAAATTGAATATTTGTGAACTTTTATACTTTCATTAACAGGCAAATAGATACATATAATATATAATTCGATATCCTACCTTATTACTAGAATGAATATATTGGACAAGTTTGTGTAGACTCAATTTGCATTATTTTGTCAATCTAAATCAACTGCATTTAAAATCACATAAATTATGTCATAATTTCCTTTTCCCAAACTGTTTTTCATGTATTACATATTTATACCGTTCATTACTTGTGCGAACACCTGCAAGAGACATTCACAAGCTTGCCCCATAATTAAGGATTAGCTATAATTCTTGGCCCATTCATTCTTCTTCTTTCTTTTCCCTTTACTGATCTGTAATATTACGTATTTTGGTATTCATCTTTATTTCTCTACATCTTAATCTTAATAGTCATGTACAAGATTGCAAGTACGATTAGTAAATGTACAAACTGTGTATAATATGCTAATGAATTTATGAAAGCTGTCCCAATTCTGCACGTAGAGTGAACACCAGTCCTCCCATCTTCAAATGCACACACTTTCCTACATTGTAAACGTACGTACTCTCCCCACTGAATCTAATAACCATCAAATTACCGTAAAAAGCAGCGTAAATCCAATTACCATTTTATGCAGATAACGTACAAGTTGACCACAACGAATTGAGCAAAGGCCAAGCCCATAACTTTTTTATTAATTACTCCTATGACTGTGGCACACCACGCACATTACAATATCACCTTTGAGCCAAGTGAAACAATGCAGCAACAAGAATTGGAAAAAGTAGCTTTATGTGTGTACTTTTCCATTATGTATTACATTAATGTAAAGTCCATATCCTGCAGCCATATTCTCATCTGAACTAAAAGGTATTATTAATAATTATAGATAATTGATAAAAAGGATATCAGAGCAATTCCGCATTGATTACTTGTAGTGCACGACTGTTTGTCTGCTGATGTACCTGCGTCGCTAGTTGCTACGCTTTAGGTAAACAGAAAACTGTGATGAAAATCTTTCGAGGTTCACAGAGAAGAAAAAGTGGTTTAAATTGAGGAAATTTACCTTCAGGGGTGGACAGATCTTCCTTTTAGTATTTTGGGACTGATTACGGTGGAACACATGCAAACTGCCTTTACTCTGTCATTCTGCTTACTCTTCTTTTCTTTTTTCACGCTTCATTAGGTCACTCGGTTAAGCAGCAAATCTTTTCAATAGCTGACTGGCATAAACGTACACGAATCAATGATCTCTAAAGTAAACAAAGTCAAGAATATATGATTGTGTTCATGAGAAATTTCAAGATTGTTGATGATCTACATATAGTGATATAGAGGAAAAGAAATAAGGTTGCGTCTCATGTACCTCTTCTTATAGAGTTCACTTGGCTTTGACTTCCACCTTAACAGTCAGGTAAATTTAGTATCTCAGCATCTATCGAAACCATGAAGAGTCTCTTTTCCCATAATTTTTATAAACGACATATTCTATGAATAGTTGATTCAAATCTGTGCACACGGCTATACAGACATATACAGATAATGCAGGCAGGCTAAGCAAGAGATTGTTGTAGGAATCGTAGAAAGAGAACATTGCCGAGCCAGTGAAAAAGAGTCAAGTCAACGCACGCCAATTGCAGACAAGTGAAGCAAAACAGGTTTTTTTAGTAACTCATTGTGTTACTGAGTTCTTTTCAGCAACAGTATTAATGGCATTTGTACTGTATCAATGCGTATCACTTGCATATTAGCTGCATATACCACTATATAACAATAAGTGAGCATAACATTATTAAACATGCATTCCGTTGCTTACAATAGTTTGCACTATAGAGTAAGTAATTGCACGCTACAAATTGCAAATCTTTCTCAGACGTTTATTGTCTCATTCACATACATACATATATAATAATAATAAACAATATATTAAGTTGTGCGTTTTGTCTTGGCCTGTCCTTTTGTCCGCCTCAGCTGCACACACAATGAACGATGCAACTCAACGGAGGAAGTAATGAAATGAAAACTTAAAAGAGTCGAACGAGTCGAGAGCCCCAGCACTACTTTCGATTTCGGAGGCGTGCAGTGTCTTGTCTGTCTATGTTTGTGTGTACTGTGTACTAGGGGAACCGGAAGCTCACATGACATGACACTGTACCTACCTATGGTATTGTATATGTATGCCGTGAGTTTGATTCTGCTTCCTTGGTTGGTTGGGACTGTGCTTGGCCTGGAGTCGACAACATGCCAACTGTTCACCCCATCCACACTTACTAACTACTGGCTATTACTACATATTGTAGAATTGAGTAATCTGAAAGATGCAAGAAGAATAAAGGGAGGATTATTGTGTTATGGATAACCAAGGGCACTTTTGCATAGGAATTGTACAATACGTTCAATAGACAGTGCGTTAAATGAACGTTGTTTTCCCCAGGTCAACCGATTCATTCAATTGAATGCACTGTAACGCTACAAGGACCTGAACCCACCGCAGGGGTAAAATTGGGACACCCTCCTCTTCATTTCTAAGCTGCACCACTGTACACAATGTAGAACGTAGATAGATATCTTTTAGATCCAATCGAACTATTCTGTCAAATTCTTCTGCTATATAAACCGTTAAGGAAAATCCTATGAATGCATTCTTAACACTAACTTTGAGATACTCACATCCTCAGAGCTTTTTCTTGGATTTCTTATATCTTCAGCGTTTTTTTATTCAGAAATAAGAATGGCAGTTAAAGCCATGGTAAGACAAAAACAATCTAACCAACAATCAACCACAAAATAATCATTTTTTATCAGTGAATTGTCAAGCAAGGCACTTTCAGAAATTTGCCTCATGCAAACACATAGCTCACGCAAAATAAAAGTGACAATCATTACAAAAAAGAAATTCTGCAAATTGTGCTCAGTTTTTGAATAAAAGTGCTTATAGTAGCATGAACATTGACATTTTATTGTTTTCTAATTCATTTATAAAGTGAACTTATAATACAAGTTACAAACTACGTTGGTTTAAAAAGTGTTTTGTTTTGTGTTTTCTTTTTGAAGATTAAAATCTGTGATTTTTCTGTGTTTAGGTTGTTGTTGGTGTTCTGGTGGCGCTTGCTTGCTACGCCTATGCATTACCCGCCCCCGGTGAAGGTGCAGCTTACGAAGTTGTTGAAGCTTATCCCGTCGCAGAAAAACGTGGAGACTTAGGTTGGGGATGGACTCCTCCAGTACAAACCACGGGATGGGGATGGAAGCCAAAGGTTAAATACCTTAAATTCTCCATTCCAATCCCACAATTGCCCCGCATCCGATTTGGAATCAAGGGAGGATTGAGGCTACACGCTTCCGTGCAAAATGGTTGGGGATGGAAACGCTAATTAAGTGTAGTTTATAGCTTAATTTAGTCATTAAATTTATTTGTTTCTATACTCCAGTCAAGCAACACGCCAAAATTCTTGTCATCTTGTCTGTTCGATAGATTACCTTATTATTTTGTACTAGATTATTATTGTACACACAAAATGTTGACTAGCTTTACAAAATGCCCGAGTAATTATCTAAGTATAGTTATTAATGTCAACATCCCAATTACCTAATCCATTGGATGTAGTTTGTTGCTTCAAAAAAAATCCCCACAGAATCGTACAAACATTCTTTAATGGCCAACAGCACGATATATCATGCAAGAAATGGTATCGTGCCAAGTGGAAACAATCGCGGACAATTATCAAATCAATTTAATTTAAAAAAACAACAATTCTCACAAAAGGAAACAAAGGTGGTTAGGGGGTCACGCTTTAAGTCCCTGGTTCAACTCAAATTGAGTAATTCCTATTTAAAGACTAATAATATACATTAAATAACAAGAATCTTCGATTTGTGCATCCTAAAAATCTATTTTTTCGTATTTTATGACGTACAGCAAAAAAGAAATTCGCACATGTATGAAAAATGAGTGTATCTCTCAACCTCTTGTTTAAAGTATTCAGCAGGAATAAATGCTTATATATATTATACAAATACAACCTTTGCACAATGTGGCTAGACACCAAATGTTATGAATTTTTGTGCAAAAGCCTGTTTGGTACCTACTGGCACAGCGTGCAGTACGTACTATCAATTGCTATCCGGTATCTATTAGATATTGACTATCGGTAATCTTCATTCATTTAATATCACATAACATTACCATAATAATTTGCATCTTCCATTAAAAAATGCACCGCTCGTTGGCTGAAACGATCAATCAATTGTTTCGAGTAGCGGCAGTGAAAGGGATTTTCTCAAAGAAAGTAAACGATCAAAGAAGAAGAAAATGGAGGAACCTGTTTTGCAACATTATATCATAGATATCACAAAGGAATCTCTTCTGAAAAGGGAAAAGCTCGTGTCACGTAATAAAATGTAAAAAAAGAAATGCACACTTACTACTACTGCATTACAATACGTTTACATGAGAAGAAGTACGAACAACAACCATTAGAAACTTTACTGAAACGATTTTTTGACGAATGTTGAATTTTCAAAGGTGTAAATGGCAAACAAAGCCTTATTGTATTGTAATATACGGAGAATACAATACACATTGACATTACATGACAATTCTCTCTATATGCTACTACTACTACAAAGACAGTCTGTATACACACGTACACGTTGTTTTAGTAGTAGTAGACATGATTTTAAGAGAGTTAGACTTTGAAGATTTATCTTTTTCATTTCCATCGTAATTCATTACTGTGCAGCTCTGCGCTGACAATAACCTCGTGTGGTAAAAATTTCTCGCATCGGCTGAATTCATTGAAAGCAGGTCATTGGTCACTCACAGTACACCACCATGTAATACCTAAGCAGGTATCGAGGAAGTCATTTCTTATTCCATTTTCATCTGCAGTTTCATGTGCTGAAAGGAACCTACCCACACCTTTCCCTTATGCTCTGTAATATTATTATGACGCTGTGCTGCTGTCGTGCACCTTTTATTTCGTACTTTGTTTTTATAGCAGACTCTGTAATGGTAATTGGTAGAAATATACAGAAGACAGACAGACAGGTACTCTGTTAATTCATAATTGCACTCTGTACACCGTGTATGTGAGAATATTGTTACGGACTCACACCTTGTAAAACATAACAGAATTTATATGCGTATCCCCATCATCGCCAAATAAATAACGGAGCGGAAGTGGACATTTCAAATTACAAAATACTTTGAGTTCAACGGTAGAGTCGACGCTTTGCACGAAACCTGAAGTCAACAACATGAAAAAAAAATCATAATTAACTCACTACTAACTTCTTTCGTTTGCCCTGTAGTACATATTTAGTAGGAATAACTAACTGCACTCACATGCTACACGAAAAGCCAAAGGATTTTTTCACACATAATTTCAACTTTGTAATGAATATCATTAAAGTTATTGCTCATTTTATGTTCATATAATTGTTAGTCAGTTCTTTATTCAGGTTTTCAACAAAGTCCACCGTGGCACACCAACTATACTATTAATATATTTTATGTGATTCAACCAGGCCACCACCACCAACATAAATTCTACCTTTCAATCACAGTGGTTTCGATTTCTATTTAGCAATTACTGCTGTTATTGTTGCACATATTATAATAGTTATAAATACCGTAAATCAAGACATATAGTAAGTACAGAGTTTTTTCCCAAGTTTTCTTCAGGAAAATTTCCTGAAGAAATTCTGTATGTTGTAGTGTGAGAGAAAAAAAATAACCGCGCTTCTACTGATGATTGTGCACTGTACACGCAGCCAGATACAGTGAACCACTTACGAAGGTATTTATTACTTGATATTAAAACGTGTAAGCAAGTAGTACAGAAAAACGTGTGGTTACGTCGATATTTACGTATAACTTAGTTAATAGAAATAGTTGTTTTACTGCTGTGAACATGTGTAGCTTTTTGAAAAGTACAGAGGGGCTACGCAGGAATCATTATTATTATAACATGCTTACATATTATAAAGATATATGGCTCACTGTATAATCGAGATCATTCTGAACTGATGGCGTTAGAATGAATAGCCATAGGTGTGTACCTGTAACAACTGTAAATATTGAAATTTTAATTCAAGTGGAAAGAGTC
The DNA here is from genome assembly GCA_019776185.1 of Plutomurus gul. Lineage (NCBI taxonomy): Eukaryota > Metazoa > Arthropoda > Collembola > Entomobryomorpha > Tomoceridae > Plutomurus > Plutomurus gul. The sequence goes on from JABASC010005035.1 coordinate 9,389, forward strand.
CAAGTTTCACTTGAATAAAGTTGCTCACATACAAGAAGATGGTAAATAGTTGTATACATAGGTACGTAGTACATACTCATCGTACTATAAACTAAATAATAGTTAAAAGCTTACTACAGAGGGTAGGGACTTTGCTGTTGATTGTCGACATCGACGAAGAGCAACTTTCGCTCTCTTACAGGCTTGGCTTGCTTGGCCCAATCTTGTCAGGCAGCACTGTTCTCTGCCTTGTTATTACCTGTGCTGCTGTACTCACTAATTGTAAAGTTTTGCGACTGTGTCACTAATGCTAAGTTACCTGTACAGCGAGATGTAGGCTGGCGTTTCACCGAAAACAAAAATGCACCTGCCATTATTTGAAATATGTAGGCGTAGACACTTCAAGTGTCTGGTCGCAACCACTAACTAACGAGTATTTTTTATGCGTGATCGATTACTAAAAGGCAAGTTAATTCCCTCTTTCATCCTTAAGGTACGTAATGTACATAGATAAGGAGATACTTAGAGGTAGCATTTTTTTATTTGCATGAATTTGTTTATCTTTTGTGTTCGCTGATTACCTGTACGCATTAGATTACGATGGTTTGCATCGCATTTAGATATTAGTTTCATGAGTGCAAAATGATGGATTGGTGATAATTTTCGTATCTCGCATACACACAATTATTGGTTTTTTGGTCAAGTGTCGGAATCGAGATTGTTTCAATTCTGTTCATCGGGGAAATTTATTCCAAAGAAATAAAATCAGCACATAAATATTTACTTGTTTATAGTGTCCTTGGTTGAGGTTATTTATTTAGTTAGTGCATTGTACTTACAATGTTTTTTTCTGTAAAGTTTGGAGTTTGCCATTTTTCCTGTAACTTGTCACGGTACTTACATACAAACTCTGAACGAATGTAAATTTAGGATGCTGCATCTTACAATTTTACACATCGTTGGCGTTGGTTGTCTCAACTTATCCAAAGCTCTTCCTAAAACATAATGCAAATTCATTTTAAACAAAGTTCTTAGCATGGCTGGGCTGGCCTTTTATACTTACAGATGATGTTATCTGTCTCTTTCATAGACAGAGCTGTGCCTCAGTATTATTATTAAAAATATTTGCAATCTGCATACAATACAAAACATTGAAAAATGTGGAGCCTTAAAGCATTTATAGTATATGGATTTCTAACCAAAAAAACAAAAACTTCAAATTCAATATAAATAAACGATACATATAGGGAAATGGACAATAAATGCTTACATAATAACATTAACATTTTAGATTACTTCAACAGTCAATAACAGTATTTATCTGATTCAAAATTCATTCTAAAATTATGTAACATTAAAATTGGAAGGAGGAGTCTGCATGAATTCCTTTCTTCATTGATTGTAAAAATTGATTAAAATTTGGAAGATTAATTGTAGAATGCCTGGACTCTGAAGGATCCTGAAAGATTTCTTTAGGCAGAGGTTCTCTGCC
>JABASC010005036.1:0-10859 GCA_019776185.1 Plutomurus gul
GTACAAAAAGAAGGATGATGAGAGATGTACATCTAACTTTGGCTCATTGTCAGTTTCGGTTATTCATATATCAGCCAGAGGAGGATGGGTGGGCTGTACATTCAACAGCCACCACACGTTATTCATCGTGCCAAAACTTTGCACCATCACCATTCATATTCATTTCTCAATGCATATACCTGCCTCCTCTCTCCTATTTACATTTCCTTCACTTACCCTCTCTCAGAACTGTACAGTCACTACACCTATCAATTTGGCACATTCCGTCCCCCCCCCACCACACCCACCAGTAGTACTTTTAATATATTCCGTGAAATACTACTGAAAGTGGAACGAACTACGGCTTTTGTGCAGTGCAGCATAAACTTAGACGATATCTGGTTGGAAAGCGTACTAATAATATATGTATGAGAGGAGAACCTGTAAAGTTTTACAAGAAGAATGCGGAATGGATTGAAAATTATTTCCTGGTATTCTGCAAATAAAACTATCATTTTCTTCTCCTCTTTTGCATTTGCATATTTATTTGTATTTAATTTGTTTGCTGTAGCACAACGTATGAAGACCTCCATCTTTTTCAGCAATTCATACAAAACATTGTACGAGCATTTACATTCTCAGAAAAATGTGCGAATAAGTGAGTTAGCCTAATGTTAAGAGTGTCAGATGCTTTCTCTACATGTTCTAGTATGCGAACCCACTTAATACACTTCATATTTCTCTCTTTCTCAGTCAATCAACAGCAAACATTTGTAGATGCGAATATAAAGTTGTAGAAGAAGGAGAGAGCGAGAGTGAGGTAGACTGAAAGGGCGAGAGCGAGAGAGAGAGAGATAGAAGGAAAAGAGAAATACTCTTTTCATTGCATTCTGTGTGTATGAATTGTCGTGTCTGTCTAAAAGATGACTTGAGAGTGTGGTGAAGAAACGGGGAAGGAGTCGAGACGGTTTTCGCACGGTTAGCGTATAAAAAAACTTGAGTCCACATTTTACATATTATGTATGAGTTGAGCGTCAAGGAAAAGACGCACTGAAAATGTTAAGGAGAGAGACAAAGTTTCTTTATACTTGGTCTGTTCTGTGTACGGGTCGTAGTTGTACTTACTTCTTTATTTTTTGGTTCATTTTTTCAAAACTTTTTCTCTCCTTTTCGTCTTTCTTTTATTTTAGATGCATTCGCTCCCGCCTTTGCACATTGTTCGACACTGTTGAACTGAGTTCACTCTCTTGTCGCTGTCTATGCATGGTTAAATACATCCCTCTATTTGTTAGTAACACCCACACCCACACATACCACACACACACACAAGCAGCTTACGCACTTTCACACAGTATTCACTATGTTATAGCAAGCTTTGAAGGAGTTATACACATTTCCTTTCAAGCTACCCACCCAATCAGTTCATGATTACTGATTCTTAATAATTTAATAGATGTAATACTATTGAGCATTTAATTATTTTAAGAGTTGAGTGAATACATAACGAAAGACCCTATCTCACTAAATAAAAACACAAATGAATATTACGAATACTACGTAAAGAATATTCGTATTTGTAGAAAGCATAGCTCAATATTGTTGTATACCACTAATTTAAACTTTCTAGACACCCTGTATGTCTGTGCTCTCATTCGTTGAGAATATCTCCTACTAACTGCATCTTGATGGTCTTGAAAGCTAACTGCATCATATTATACTCGTGATAGTCTGTGCAGCAGGAGAAAGTGGGTATACCAAAGTAGGAAAATCCACCTTCTGAGATAAATACAAAATAGTATTTCATATCTCTCTCAATGTTCACTTACCCCACCACCACCATTCAACAATAAGGAACACACGCATATTGTGGTTCATATGGTTTAGAATGATGTAGTAAGATATGTACGCAGCTTATATGAGTTGTAATAATATAAAGTAGAAAGTGGCAGTGATACATATTGAATCAAGTAACCTGCGAGGAAGTTTCTTTGCTTTACTGCTGCAAGGGAAAAAAGCACTTGTCATAACTTTTGCACTTAGGTAGCTAGTATTAAAGCCTTTGAACTTGATTCGGCACTCATTCCGACATGTAGTAAATGATAAGAGTTTTATGAGATTTTATGATCGAGTTAAATACATGTGGGGGGAAGTTTTTAAAAGTTTTCTAATGGACGTGGGAATGTCATTTGTTTCCTTTACGTCGATTGAATGCAGGAAAAATGTGTAATCCACATAAACAGTGCACATGCTTATTATGGTTTGCCATTAGTTTTAATTTTCCAAATGACGTTACGAAAGTTAGGGGATTCCTATTAGAAGTTGTAGTAAAATTGTGCCAGTGTTGAAATAATGGGATTTTTGGTTGGAGGAAACAAGGAGCCCATAAATACTACATGGAATATGACGGCGTTATCTAAAGATATAACGACATTATGTATTTATTCAGTGCATGCCTTAACAATGGATCGCATGGAACTGAATAGACGAGACACTTACGAGTCTGCTGTCTGTCAACCAATTCAAAATTCAAATTTATTCTTGAGTCAATCCCTCTAAAGCTTTCCACCCTCCAATTCATGGAAATCGGCGAAGAAAAGCCTTTTGTTAAAAACAACACAACATCGAATAAAACTGTTATTTTATTTACAAAGCCCATCCCCAATGCATTCTTACATTACATTAGTTCGGTGAATTTTGCATTTGTTTGGTGCTCTTTCGCCATAATCTATTGTCCTATTTGTAGTACGTATGTTTGCCTACTGTCGGGCATAGACGAATTGCGGGCTAATACTATTTATACTTGTTTCTCTGTTCGAACTACTGCTAGATGCAATTTTCAGCTGTCATTGTAGTTCAGGCGGAACTAAAAAGCAGCCGACAGATTTTTCCTCAACTAAATTGTGAAACGGAAATTGCCACCCTTTTGAATAGACTTGTGTGATTAATGAATGCTTTCACTTTCTCTTCTGCATGTGGCAGCAATAATTACGTTAGATAGGTGTATGCGTATTTGTACGTACATTATGTCTGTATGCACTGATTCAAATATACTTGTTCAGCTTATAATGGAATGGTACTTTTCTACTGCATGCATTTACTACTGCCTATTGTGTATACGCATATTCTTTAGTGTGCAGGGAAGGGATGTAGTGTGCAAACCATTACCGAGTGTGGTAGCGGTAAGTGCGTACCAAGAAAGAGGTTTATGTTTGCTTGTTCAATATTACATTTGCACTGAATCCATCATTTACACAACACAGCATTCATATGAATGCATTTCCACATCAACGTGTGCAATAAATATTACCAGCACACAAAAGTATAACCTCCAAAACGTATCACGTCTAAGGGAACGTTAAAGGGACGAACTTCATGCTAAAGATACACATATGTACTAAATAATTTCTAGCTCTACGGTCTGCGTATTAATCCTGACTCCTTGTACACGTTTATTATTTATCGTATTTTGTGACGCAATATTGGATACTTGATAGGGACTGCCCAATTAAGTACCACAAAATATTTAATCTCATCAATTAGCTAGTAAAACTTCATGATGTTATATGGATCAGAAACCATTACAAATCCAGTCAAGTAGTTTTCGAATCATAATAAATTCCTTTTTATTGATTGTTTTTGTGCAAAAAGAAAATTCCGTGGTATGTTTTGGACAGTTGAACATTTACTCGTGCCAGTGAGCATTCATGCAACGTTGTGCAAGGAATATTTCATGTAAATGCGCTGTACACTAGTGCATACGTGCATAATAAATATAAATCTAATGTAACCGTGCTGATATTTCTATCTTTCTGCCAGTTTTACTACGATAAATATTAAAATTGCCCTGAAGGTATTCACGATCATGTTTTCGATAGCTGCACATCGTCAATAGAATGGAGTCTTTTTGCCAACATTGAAACATTCGTATTTAGTAGATTCCAGAAATGAATCAGTTTCAGGAAATGCATGGTGTGTACATTATTTGCTATGGGTAAGAGCACGTGGACTGATCACACACTCTCCTAAGGGTGAGTGAGTGTGAGGCTACTGTTTCCTCTACATTTGCATAAAATCTGTCGGAAGTCTGTACTGTTTTGTATTGAGTGCTGCATTTTAGGAACAGTTGTTGGAAAGTCACTCAAATGCGTATTAATATGCTCTACACATTAGATTAGATTACATTTTCCTCACACTCACCCACTCACTCACTCAGTTCCTAGCCCACCCATTTAGTCTGCTTTTCACAAATTTCCACCGCTCTCTTAAAATTGATGCTAGGGTGATTTACATGCACCGTACCAACAGCATAATATTATTCGTAACCATATTGAACTACAAATTATGAATATGTCGAATTCAAAATGTACAACCAACTGTGTAAATTACTTGCGCTGCTTACATTATCAAATGTATAGTACAGAGTGAGACAGAGCAGTGTGAAAGCAACACATGGATGATCAACGTCGTATTTTATATTCTGCTCTCCAGTACATGAATTGCTGCTGCAACAGTCTATAGCTGTACACTTGTATTATGAGTGTGTAGTCGTAGGCGTCAGAATACGATCATTCTTATTCGGTATCTCCGTAGTATGACAGTAAGCGTATGCTGGTACGCCAGTTTTATATACATTTACTATAACGTTAGGAACATTGTCCCTGTTCCTAAACTTCAAGTGATTATAGTCAAAGGGTGAGCTATTTAAAAAGGAAGGATGGGCTGTAGCTCCTTTGGGTAGGCCATACTCCGGTGTGCGATTCCATTCACTTTTCAATTCAATGCTATTCAAATGAGTCTTTGAGGAAGAGCAATGAATTTGACGCCATGAAGCAACTAAATTAGCTCCTCTGTTTACGCACCCAACTTTCTTTCACTGCTCCAGCGCTTCCTTTCCCTCTCCTTTTTGTCCACATTTTCTCTCACATCCAAAACTAATGGTAAAATTATGGTTTTCTGTCGCATTTCTTAGTGCGTAATGTCGAAAAAATCATAATGGAAAGATTATTTTCCGTCTTAGCCATAGGCGCTATTTCATTTTGTGTTCGTAGGTTTTAGTTCAATTTCAATTTTGAAAGAATGGACGAAATGGGAAAGCTACCATTCAACAGTAGACGATATTCCGGAGCCCAGAAGGCGGCTGCTTGATCTCCGGTAAAGCAGAGAAAAAAACGGTTGCGTTGTGACGGGGTTGGGGGCTCAAGAGAGAATGTGCTATGCAAGAATTGTAAAGGACCGGAAAGTACGCTGCGAGCTACATGTTTGGGAAAATCTGACAATGAACCTATTCACAGCTCTCCGACAAATAATGAGCGCCGGGAACTGGAAATACTATGTATGTGCAAGTAGTAGAAGCACGTACACTGCTTAGGTACATTCACAGTTATGCATGTATGCACATAACATAAGGGGTGGACTCGATGAAATTTTCCCAGTGCGGAATTACAATATATGTTGTAACACATATACTATGTATGTAAAGTTGAACAATAATGCAAATACTAATCTGAATGTAAGAGAGAGCACGTTGCGTTGCCTCAAGTCATTTTACATGTTGTGTGGTTGGCTCCAGTTGATGTAGCCCCATCAGAAAGTCAAGTGAAATCAAACCAATATGCAAGCCAATATGCACAATCTCTGGAAACAACGGGTGTAAAAATTTTGTTGAATGTGCGAAACATGCTCAAAGCTTCAAATATGTGGGACTGATATGACGGTTAATCATCTGTTGACAGCTATATACTCTTGTGAAAATCTACAGGAAGACCCAAATATTTTTTTACAGAATCAGCGCTCTTACTTACGAGAAGTGCTCCATTATCACATGTTGAAATTATATAAATAATTAGTAAAAGGTCATATACGATATTGAATACGAGATTTAATGATAACTCATAATATGGTCACAAATTCCATTGAAGGTTCCTCAGTTTTGGGTCACTCTGCACGTTAAATAAATACATTTCCCTATAGTTCACAAAAACACCAGAACCAGAACTTATTGAAGTTATTTACATGCGAAATATAAGAAATACTACAGATGCCAAATTAAATGAGCAAAGTGAAAATACAAATACATACATACACATATCGTGTAGCATAGGGTATCTGTTAAGGGTAAGTGTTACGAGGGGAAACGAACTTAAATTCCGCCTGCTTGTTGGTAAGTACATTGAAATGAACACGCCGGAGGACAGAGAGATATGTAGAAGTAAAAAACAAAAATATTCATTTTATGTACTACTCATTCGGCATTTGGTGGCAGACGCCTTTCTTGTAACGTGACAGTAGTTTTCTAAGCAGCCTGTTCTGTTGTACTCCAGTAGCTTGCTTTGTCCTGCTTGATGCACTTTTGTGACTTTGACATCGACAACAAAAGTACTTATTCTTTTCCGACAAGCTCACTTAGGGACCTACGTAATCAACTATAATAATATGTACATGTTCCATTGTGTCTGCCGTCTGCTCTATATAATGGATTGTATACTACTTATATGGACAATGCGTACGTGTGTTGTCTATGGTAGATTGCATCACACACTAAGGCAGGAAAAGATGGAAGCTATTTGTTAAAGGCCCTGTACCAGTCAATCCTGCATGTTAGCAGCAATGCAAGCAATATATCTTGTCTGTGTTGTATTCCTTTATACGAATACGTGCGTACACAGTACCTTACCGTGGTCCATGGTACTATTTGTATAATGGGTGCTGCACACACACATACAACACAAGTATATATGTAGGTTAATACATATAATATAAATTCATGTTCGTGTCAAGTCACATCTCACGTCTCCTCTGTCCTGTCGGTCGTTCTCTTCTCCTGTCTATTCTAGCGTCACTTAAGAGGGGGAACATAATGTCACATCACATCTCCCTCTAAAATGTCACTTAAGCGTAGCCCTGAAATTTTAAATGCTCTCCGTACTTCATGTGCTCGCTCTCCACTGTTTTGAAGGCTTTCCTTATGAAGAGTAATAAGATGAGAAAATGAATCGTGAATTCGTGACTACAAAGCGTGACTAGTGACTATACTACATACATTGTGACACATTTCTCCTGTGACTTTCCCCTACACATATACACATACACGACCTCCTACGAATCCTACATTCACCAGCAACAAATATCCATACTCCATACTTGTACATTTGTGTAAGACGGAAGTAATCGTACAATTTTCTTTGCAGTGTCATTAGTGGTATAACCCAACTTGTACGGGTTAGATAGATAATATGCCTTATTGGATTGTTGCATCTGTAGCGTTTTTACTGAAATCTAGTTCTTCTTGTATATATACGCTATTTAACTGCATCTTGCTTTTCTTTACTACTGCCGTATTGTCAAAATGCATATAGTAGTTGCACCCCGATACACTGCTATCTGTTTTAGTATCAATTAAAAAGTTGTTATCTCATTTATTGCTACGCAATGGTGAAAGTTAGTCAACGAAAACTTCCTCCTATAGTAATTATAAAGTGCCTTGTGTGCACTTACAGTATGTTATTAGAGATTTATTCTAGTCATTTTAGGTTTTTTCTGATAATAAGTAACTGTAGGTATACACGGAGAAGCAAGCACAAGAACCTACTGATTTTTTATGCCCTGCCTAGACTAAACTTGTATATTGTGTGCATGAGTAAGTACGAGTACTTTTAGGGAGACTGAAAAATATTGATTTTTGATGTAAGTAGTTAAGAAGAGATTTGAAAATGATGCTAGTCGCTTCAGTGAGAATTCCTCTCGGCTCTCGGGTCAACGCAAGTGAGATAATGATGAGAGAAAGTGAATGTACTCATAGTATTACTAATACGGCACAGATATTACTGTTATCCCATATGCTAGCATGGGGGTAGTAAGAAGCATAGAGGCAGGACAGGACGAGCTAGGTAGTCAGTCAGGTATTTGTGAATTGTTGGTGAGTAAGTGGGAAAAGACGCGTTCATAGATGTACGTAATAAAATGCAAGTTGATGGATGATCCTTCAAGAAGACCGTCGTCTCCTTATTCTTCATTCTTAGCCGCCCATATTGCTTTCCTTTCCTTCAGTTCACTTTCTCTGGTGCATGTCTTCCCCGGCTACAGCAGCAACCAGCCAAGTGAGTGCAGTAATGTTTGTGTGGGAATAGACTCGGCAGAGTGGGACTTGTGCTTTTACTCCTTCACGTGTTAGGAAGCGGCGGAGAAAATTTCCTAGAAGCTTCTCTTGAACGTACATACAACAAATACTTACATACTTATACTACTAGCTAGTGAGTTCTCGTGTAGTCAAGTCAGCATATAGAGGCGAACTACCGTATATATTTATATGTACTAGCTATATGTATATTTCTTTAGTTTAAGTGCTGTGTATGGTGTCAGTATGGTTGTGGTGTACTATTGGGTCCTTACCCAGTGGGTTTCGTGGCTAAAGTTCGCAGTCTGAGCGTTGTGAGTATATGCTACATGTAGGAGCGTTTGTATATTCGGAAAGAGAGCAAATGGGAAAAAATCATTCATCATGGAAGAAGGAAATTTTCTTATATATGCTTTATGCGTGATTGGGATACCGATTGCCGTCTCGATCACAGTCGACAAGAGCCGCCACCCTGCTTACTTCTTGCCTTCTTATGGCTATGTCTATATTTAAGAACGGGAAAATATACGTTTCTTCATTGCTCACTCGATTCACAGTAAGCTGAGCGTTTATTCTTTATTGTATGTCGTAGTTCACCAAAGTTTCGCCAATTGCCACTATAAATTTATGACATGTCTCATTTCTTTCCGCGAGAAATTGCTTTGTACTCAAGAAGAACTATATTTTCATATTTACTCAGGCAAATTCCTAAGTTTTATTGTCTTTAGTGTCAATTTTGAGTAAAAGTTACTTTTCTTTGCTAAATTGCATAAGCTTACTACAAGTGTCCGATCTAGAAGAGACGAATGAGTGAATATAACTTACGGACACTCACATAAAGAGTTTGGTTTGGACTTTGGCCTCCCCCTTAATAGCCGCATACAGATCCTATACTAAAAGATGCCAGTGTTCCAGTTGATGGTATGAGAGAGTTTAAAGAGGACATGTTGAGTACTCGCACGTGTAGCCGTAAGCTTGTGCATATTCTAACGAAATAAATAAATTACTTTCAGAACGTTCAGATGTAGGCAAATCTTTTTCTGAACAAACATTACTTGGCAAGAACAAAGTTAAGTTTCTGTGTGTGCCGACACGATACAAGTATTACCTTGCATCTTGTAAGACATCTACCTACGCATATGCTTACAGTGTAACGTGGACGTGCCTACAACTATTACCCCGTGTACGTAACAGCTTGAGGAAATTATTATAGCATTCATAAGCTTTCTCTCACCAATTTTTATGCATCCACTACAAGTAGTAGGACGAGAGTTTGTAAATAAGTGGAAATGCATCAGCTCTGCTAAATATGTAGGCATAAAAACATGCTGTGCTGCTGATGTGTTCGTAAATTCCTATGTAAGTAGAGGTCTAGGAAAACACAAGAGTACATACAGGAGTAGCCGCCTGGCCTTAAGCCATGCACAAGCGGATGATGTGATCACACCAAAATTCACTAAATAGAGTCATACGGATTTCTCGAAGGAAGGAGTGTGAGAGCGAAGGAGTTTCTCTTTGATAGGGAGGGAGGTTAAAGAAAGAGTGATGTATGGTGGCTAAACCGCGTATTGACTTGATATCTGATGATACAGTCACGAAACTCTTTCTCGCTCCGAAGAAACTCATGAAAGCTTGGCTTTTCTTTGCACTGTATGTACTGGTGCGGTATTGAATCATTCGTTTCTTGCTTATTTTTTCAGGATACAAATATATAACACAAGTATGTATGTGTGCCGCACAAAAGCCAAGGAGAAAACGACTATAGTCAATTTATATTTTGTATAAATAGTTTCTTTCATATACTTATATAATACAAATACAATAAAGTGTGCACAAGTGTACTTGTGTACAACTTGTGTATGTATTCAAAAGTAACTACCACAAATATATGAATTGAATACATTGTATGTATTTGTCCTTTTCAAATTCCCAATTTAAAAAGGCAACACACATTGAAAAGGGAGTTCGTCATTCCATAACCTTCCTTGAAGTTTATAAAGTCGGTCTTTGGCCTCCAAATTGGTGTTAGGAGTTACTGTTGCATTAAAAAGGTTTATTGAGAGATTTCTGCAAGAGTATCGTTGCTGCGGAGGGAAATAGACACTTGAGATTAGTTTGTGATGTATTTGTCGGGAAATTTCGAGAGTTTAACATGAATGAAAGGGTGGACGGTACGCGACCTGATTTTCAAATCCCGACTTTGACCATGAGAACTCTTAGCTTACAGTTTAGCAAGCAGGCATGGTGTGGTAGCCAGATGTGTTGCAAGCACTCTATCATCGTCACTAAACTAAATAGTTACTTATTACCTTCAATGTGATACATAAAATCTTTGTATGCAGTCTGCTCGGCCTACATATAACAAAATAGCAAACTGTAGCTGTTATCATATCAATACGATATGATTCGTATTTCTCTAACAAACCCACCACATGTGGCTGAACAAGGCTGACGCACTCATTCCTATCCATTCACCCACTGTAATTGCTGTTTGATTTTTGTCCACTGGAGGATTTTTTAAAATGGGAAAGCACTAGAAAATCTACGATAGATTCGTCGTGATTCTTTTAATTCTAACATAATTTCAACGTTATTTTATTGCATTTGAAGAGATTGTAAATAAATTTTTGTGTAAGGTGTACTAGTAGTATTTGCAAAAATATTACAGCATTTAAGATTAGGTGCATAGCTACTTTCTAGGACTGCTTGGAAGAAGTAGTTTCTACAACTTAGGCAACAATTGTGTTTACCAACTACATACATTATT